>JAJOOR010004162.1:0-34268 GCA_036250505.1 Solanum acaule
TTTTTTTCAGAAAGAAACATTATCGCTCCAAAATGTGGAAGATCAATTGAACGGCAAGATATTCAACATTCAAATGAAAAGGCTATTCACAAAAAAAAATGGATGCAACACAAAAATTATTCATTTTGTCTTACCTGGAGAAACAAGATGTAATTCATAAACCAATGACATCTACGACTGTCAATGTTACAGATGCGAAAAAAAGCACAATTGAACATCTTAGTTCAGGGGAAAAAGAATATCCAAGCATGGCAAATAAATATAATCCTTCCACCCACAAACATAGCATGGAAATGAAAAATCCTCCCATGAAAAAGAATTAAAAGGTATTTAAATTATTTTGTACATTGTTTATAATTTCATCTTTGCAATTAACTAATATAAATAGGATTTACTTATCTTTGAATTTATTTTCTTTGAATTCGATTCAGTCTCTAGACACATTATCTTTTATTGTTTTGAATTGCAATTGGAACACTTTTGTTGTGGTTCTCGAAATGGTCATTTTTTGCACTCTTTTGCTGCTGCCACTGAATGTCGTGTTTTGCAAGCTTCTGATGTTGCTATGTGGATGCCTTGTGTTCCTCTTCTTTTGTGGAAATTGAAAATATTTTCTCCTGTGATAGCAGGTTAGTTAAAAGTTATCTTTTTACAGGTACTTCTTTTATCACTTAAATGAAAATATATTCTTTCTGGTATTATAATGATTGTTATGCTGATGGCTTACATTAAACATATGGGAACGCTTTTCGATTCTGCCTTTTTATCATTTTTACCTTCTGGCAGATAAAGCCTGTGTAATTGTTTCTTCACATGCAATTGCACAACCACTTTTCCATCACTGCTCAGGTATATAAATTTCCAACATATACCTAACATGCCCACACTGGTTGGAGGTGTAACCCTGTCCTAAGTCCCAACGTTAAAATTGTCAAAAGAATCTTACAAGACATTGTTAACTTTGAATAAAAATACTGTTTGTCAAGAAATTAAAACATACAAACACCAAAGGTTTGTTCACTTCTTCACGCGAGGAGAAAATGGTTACAAAATTTTAGTTACATTTCCAACTCCTCATGTTTCTACAGTTTCTTGTCATAAATCTTCTTAAGAAATGGCCTTTGCACCGAAGACCATGCTACTTTTAAGATGCTAATTTGTTTATTGCTTTTAAAAATGCCCAGTTTGCATTCACTACAGTCAGAGCGAAGCAGCTGCTTCATGTTTATTATTTAATGTGGTTGCATATCAATAGGATTTTTGGAGAATCATTTGTTTGGAAAGTTCTCACATGATGTGGTTCTTCAAAGGGAGGAATGAATGTCACACAGTTATTCCTTTCGATGCTAGCTTTCAATTCTGTTTGCTTTCCTTGGACAAAAAATATGAACTCCCCATCAGTGCTTAGCAGTTGCTTCCTCACATTCCTATAGAATCTTTTTTGTTAGCTTGGAGCCTTGGACTATAAACATGTCAATGAGTCTGCTAGAAACCTGCTTAATTAGAAATAAAATGTTGCAAGTCGAAGATCTTGAAAATTTTAAGCGACAGAGGTACCACCTGCCCATCTCCGGGTTCAGAAAATCTTGCTATAACCTTTTGTTATAAAATTCCTAGCCTCACCAGGCCCCATCTGTGAAATTGCACTGGGTATGTTATTGTTGAGAAGGAAAAAATATGTAAGTTTGTTGAAAGTTAAATGTCTTGGCCATACGATTTATAGTGCTTCTATTATTTGTGTTACATTGTTTGCTGTTGTGGTTAGTGCCTATTGTAAAGTTAGATTGTATTATTTATAGATCCTAGACTTGCTAACAAATATATCATGTGTTGTATAACTTAATGTGATTCTGTGCTGACATTTAATCCCTCATTTTGAATGTAACAGGTGATTTTGATCAAAGATGGTCCAGAAGATCCAAGCATGAAAAATGCATATATTTTTGTCTAATTTAAAATAGTATGTAAACCTATGTAATTAGCACTCCCACATATGAAAATGTTAAACTATGTAAATATCTCAGTTCAACAATCAATAGTATGACATTCACATGAATATGTAATGAACAAATTTGGCAGCTATAATGTGTTTAAATTAATAATTTTCTCATTGAGTCCATTATAAATTATATGTTGCAACCGTGCGGTTACTCCATCCATTACTGCCACTACTTTTCTAAATTTCATATCTTATTGTTTTAAATCGAATGTGCAGGGAAAGTAGCCACAATGTCTTTTCGCTAACATGTATGCGTATGTATGATTGGTATTAACAATTGAAGAGTATTTAATGAATACCTGTCTGTAGTAAAGTTGTTTGTGGAATGGGAGAAATTAGTTGTATTATTGCACTTTAAAGTTCATGCGTTTTAAGTCTATTACATCTGACATTTGTAAAAGATACATGTGGCTGTAAAACTGGATAACTAATGCAATGATCTGTTCACTTTTACACTATATACTCTTATTTTGTCATTTATAATAACATGTGAAGCAAAATATGGCCACATGTATATAGTACATATATATTTTTGCCATGAAAATCAAAGTTAATTATAGCAAATTGTTTTAAATAGTACTTTTTTATTCATTTAATTTTTAAAGAATAACAACGAACTGTGCTTTACAAGTAGATTTTCTGTCGTGCATTTAATATCTATGTAATACTAATCGATCACCTTCTTATAATATATATATATTGATAAACTTTGCACAAAGATACTAAATTATGAATGTTTGCCCAACTTAATATTGAACTAATTGTTGAAACTTGAAAGAAAAATAATAGTGTCTCTCGCTTATATATTATTCCATGTGGATTCTTTTATTGTGCAGACTAAGAAATATGATTCGTTTATTAAATGATGGACATTGTGTTTTTTGAAATTAAGGTTATTTAAAAATATTTTTTACTATGTACAATTTCAAATATATTTCATAGTAAATCAAACAGAAGTAAAATTATGATAACATTTTAAACGTTGAGTCCGTGCTTAGCACGGGCAACACTCATCTAGTACTATATAGAAATGTCATCCGATGGACGACCACCGTAATAAAAATTTGTACAATAAGTTATATTAGTTGCACTTTGAAGTGTTGTACTATATCATTACGTGTCCATTGGAATCTGAATGGTCACTGCAAGTGGGTACCACAAACAAGCAAGTAATTCTAGAATTATCTTCACACTCTCTTCATTCCGCTCAAAAAATATCTCCTTCAATTCATTCCCCAGAATTTCTCTCTCACACTATCTTCGTTCTATAAATTACTCTCTCCGTACTCATCTTCTTCAATTTATTGCCCATATTTTTTTGTTTCTTTTTTTCTTCGTCTTCTCTACCATTCTTGTAACAAGAACTTTTAAGGAAATTCTTACAAATTTTAGAAAGAGAACTCAAGAATGATCAAAGAGAGAATAAGGAAATTCTCACAAATTTTTGCTTAGTCAACTATACAGATCGGGAGAATTTGTGACATCATGTCTCCATTCAAAGCTTAGATTTAAAGCTACCAGCATGCAACTCTTCAACTCTTGCTAAATACGAATGATACAGAGAACAAGAAGAAGACAATTGAAGAGGGAATTTCGGAAGAGGCAGGTAAATTTCTCTTCTTGTTGTCTGATGACAACCATTGAGTAGTATGATATTGCGGTGTATTGATCTGACCACTGGCTTCTGTTAATGTTCATGAAAGTTCTCTTTAGTCGTTATTATATATAGAGCCGTTTTCTTTAGTTACGGCTTAGTTAAATTTATCTTCAGTAATCTTAACCGACTTACTTCCATTAATCTCAGTTGAGAGTTATGTAAAGTCACTTGGTCAGCCGGAATTGCTTGACCTAATAGTACAGCCTCTGTGTGAAGATGTTAATATGGATAATGTTGAGGATTTGAGGCATTCAAAGTGAAAAGTCATTTATAATGAGGTAAATTTAACTGCTTAATACAGTTTATTCAGGAGATTTTTTTGGTTGCGGTTTTTATGGCTATGACCTCCTAAACTACCCCTGTTGTTCATGTTTTCTATAGCATAAGCCCATGTCAGAAATTACTTCTGTCTTGCTTCAGGGACTTCTTCAACAGGGGAAACTTCGTGTTAACTGTTTTAATCCATTTGAAGCATATGTTAAAATTGAAAGCATTGATGATGAGATCTAATTATATATGGACGTGCAAACATGAATATGGTTTTTGATGGTGATATAGTGGCAATTGAGCTTTTGCCTCAAGAACAGTGGCACGAGGAGAAGTCTTTGGCATTATTTGATGAAGGTTTGTCCACTTCTTTTTTCCTTTAATGAACATTACTTTCTTGTATATTGCAAAATTGACGTACTTTGCCTTAGAACTACGCGAAATGGTCTAGATTTGTCCTCTATTAACAATTGGGTCATCATGAGCTTACCATTTCATATATGGACTTATTGACTAACTAAAACTCTTAAGAGTAATTAGTGTCTGATCAAACTAATTAGCACTATCATTTGCCGCATTTCTAATGTGTCTTAAATCCACCCCTTTTACCTCCCCTTAACCCATTCACCGACCTCCATTCAACCTATCAATCCTTCTCCATTCACCATCGTCATCGTTGGTCATTGTTATGGTCAAGTGCAACAATACTGTCAATATATGCATCTTGAGTTTTGAATATATCTCTTAATTTTTTTGGCCAATTTTTCTTTCTCTTTGTTATTCTGCTTCTAGGGTTTATGTTTTGTAATTTTGCTTCATGTGGTGGCAGCAAATATATCCTTATCTAGAGTTGGATACAAAGTATTACGATTTAGGAATATTGAACTGTGATGCCACTGACTACCAAGTTACTGATGAAAGTGCTGAGGCAACTCTGAAGTAAGTTCAATTAATTGTTCTTCTTACTTACTTCCACCCGTTTCACACTTGGAGATTCATTACTTTAGGTGATTAATTTTTTTTTTCTCCTTTAGAATTGATGTCAACTTATAGTTTATTAAAACGGTCAGTTGAAGTAGATTAATGTATTAGTTTGAGAAGTTAGCTATCTTTATGTTGTTGCAAATGCTTCTGTTCTGTTTTTCACACCAAAGCTAGCATGTAAGCACATCTAACTTAAGTAGATGGATTGAGGAAGACAAATGCTGAATTAAGTCACGTAATATGCAACTTACTACAGTAGTAGTTATTTTAAGTGTTTTCTTTCAAGGACATAAAGATAGAGTTGAGCGAAAAAACAACTTACTACAGATTTTATTGAAATCTCTATAAAAACTACTTTGTTGTTTTGTTTGTTAACAAAAGTTTTGGTCTTAGCTGCGCGGACTCTTCACTTTTGATGTCGCACCCGTGTCAAATCCTCTAAAAATACACTACTTTTGATGAATCTGACACGCACCTAGTAATATTTTTGAAGAGTCCGTGCAACATAGATTCTGATAGGATTGTATCAGTTGCAAAAAAAAGATAGAAAAATACTTTTATAACATTTTTTTCTTAATCTCCAATCATGAGAAGTATTTGGCGTAGGCTACATAAAAAATATGCTCATAAACTGACTGTAAAAGTAAATCGCAATTCAAAATAAAAAGATTTGACATTTTGCTTAGCAATTGATTAGTTTTTTTTTCATGAAAGTTATAATGTTCATGACAATGAAAGGAAATCGGGTATCTTGTAGGTCTCTTGGATATGCTCCAATTTCTACGTCCTTTAGTCCAGTGGCCAGTTCTATCAATGTGCTCTTAGATGGGGAATGAGCATTGAATGAACAATACTCCTACAACAAAAAATTGAGGTATTAAAACTTCTCTTCTTGATTGATATCTTTATTTATCATGCCTCTATTATACATTTGGTATTATTCTGCAAAAGAGGCGGTAACTTTCAATACACAAATTAATTCTACATGTATGAAACTCGAAGTGGTCTTTTGTTATGATTCATGACTTTGTTTTGTGGACAATGATATGTAGGTAGAGTTCAATATCACAATATGAATTGGAATGTTAATAAGAGATTTTATTACTCTCTCCATTTCAATTATTTGTTTACTTTCCTTTTTATTCCGTTTCAAAAAAAACAAATCTCCTTTTTGACAACTTTGTAATATAAATTTTCCACGTGATGTGTTTAAGATCAACAAGATTAAAAGATATTTCATATATTCTACCTATCTTTAATTTAAGACCATAAGATTCAAAAATCTTTTTCTCTTTAAAAATTGTGTCAAATTAAAATCAAACAAACAAATTGAAATAGAGGGAATAACATTTTTGGACAATTCTTTCTCTTCCTTTTTAATCTCTAAGGAAGATAAAAGAAATAGATGCAAAAACTTCTCTTAACCATCGACTATCCCTACTGCACACTCGCTGGTGCAATGGCAAACTTCTTTGCCTCTTCTTCAACAATCCCAACTGGTACTACTACTAAATTTTAAACTTCCGTTTCCAAAATTTAGCTTTAATGTTGAAAATTCTCAATTTTGACAGTCATCTGCTTTCATTCTTAAAGAAATAATTGGGTATTGAGTTGCTGAGAAAATTTCTCAACTTAAGATATTTTGTATAACAATAGATATATTTCACTATTTATATATCCACCCTATAATCATTTTCTTTGTAGTCAAAACCTATGCAATATCCGTCACCATTCTTTTTGTCGTTTCACTCCTTAGATCCCTAAGGGAACTGGACGGTTTACTTGCACAAAGCCAAAGAATAGAGACTTTGTACAGTCCCGGAATTTGCTTGATCCCTTTTATGTGGTTGATTCTTCGCTTATGACTAAACAGAACCTACATAAGGTGCAACAATCGGGAGTTAAAAGAACAGATGGGAAATGTCATTTATTTATAAAATTCTTGCTCTTAACATCCTCCCTCTAGACTATTTTCTTTGGTTTCCCTGAACTATTAGTCTGTGTAAGGCTAAACAGGTTCATTAGATTTTATTTATGTGAATTTATGTGCATTTATCGAACACTCGGGCAATTTTGACTTAATATTGAAGTGTTATTTGGATGCTCAGTTCTCAAGCATATATAGCTGCATATACAGTTTATGGAACTTATTTTTGGAATTCATTTTTGATATTTAGTATTACCATTGTATATTACAAGTTCAATTAGGATGCGTTATCATGGTTTTCCTTTTCCTTTTTGAGAAAAAAAATTGACTTATTGATCTCTAGCTTCCTTTTTACGACTTCGTTTTGTATGAAGGCAACTACCTAAATTGATTTCAAATATAATGGTTTGGATACATTAGCCAATTCTATTGTTTCTTGCTCCATTTTGAAATAAACAATGTCAACTATAGAGGTCGGTTAGAAGTCGATATAAGAGTGTTATATTTTTATTTCATAATTGCCATACCACTACAGTCTACGAAGTCTTTAAGTTTCTTTTCTTGAATGTTGCTATATATGGCAAGCGTACCAAAATAATGGGCATTTTTACTTTTGTAAGAATACTAATGTCTCACCCTAGAAACATGACGTATCCAAGATAATTTTTGTCTCTTTGATTTGGACCTCCATTCATTTTCATTAACAAGATTCTAACCAAAATTTCCATTCTTATATCGTTTAACAGTGGTAAATAGTATGAACCATGAGAATGGTAATCTCTTTGATGTTTTGAATGGATTTTGCAGTGTGTCTTACCAGCTTCCTGTACAATATGTTCTTTGAATATATATACAGGAACATATTGTTTAAAGTGGGAAAGTCTACCTCAGATAGCTCGAAATAGAAACGCTGCTTAACTTACTCTCGAAAGAAAAATGTTGTACAAGCTGTTGCAGTTCCGATAGCACCTTCACCCTTAGAAAAGCGTATAGTAGAACTTAGACTCTTGTATTTTATACTTATCATTCATCTATATATAAAAACTATAACTTTCACATTTTTCTCTATTCCAGGTTGCACAAAGACATTTGATTCAGTCCCCCTGCTCCGAGGAAGGCAGTTATATTAGGCTACAACTCTATTAGACCTTGGATGTCTGTAGTTTACTGGTATACATTTTGCTCTGAAAATAGCCATATTTTATAATTTCTATGGCTTTTTTTTTTTTTAACAATTTCTTGATTTATATGTCTGTTTTGAATCTTGATTTAGGTGGCTCTATGATTTCAATTCTCGTGGGTACTTTCACGATGATTATCATATGGCACCCCTCACACCCTTCAAAACTTCTGATGATATCTCCAATGAACTTAGACTGACATTTTCAAGTATCCTTTTCTTTGACATTTTGACCACACACACCATATAGATTAAACGTCTGATTAAGAAATGAAAGTATTCCACCGAGGTGCACTTCTGGTCATGGTCATGTATTATGTTAAAGTCCTTTAAGCTAGAAGATGAAAATAGATGAGTGTTTTCCTTTATCTCGATTAATGCCTTAGCTTTCCGGACAACACCATCAATATAAACCTGAAAAAATATCACCCTTGGTTCTCTATTGATTTAGCAAAGATAGTTCATCTGCTAAGTTTGTTTTGGTAAAGCACAATAAACCTTGCCAAAACATTCATCTCGCTTATAGCTCACTCAACTGTTGCATCAAGAAATTGGATTGTATTTTTATCTTAATTATGTGCTTTGCAGGTTCACTATAGAAACCAAGTTCGAGCTCTCTTTCTCTTGTATAAAATAACTGCAATAATATGTTTTGTTGTGCATTCTATGTTAAGCTCCTTCCAACTGCTATGAACTCTTCCAAAGTAAGTAGAGTTAGTGTCATTCCCTTATCTTGCTTTGTTATATATAGTAACATACAACAAGATGCCTTTTCTGATTTTCACGTATTAATGTTGTTCATCTTCGTTTCTCCCTTAAAAGCAAGGTATCAAGGTTGAAATGAATTTCAAAATGATAAGTCAGCAGTTCCCTACTCTATGTATGTGGGATGGAGCACAGGAAAAGGAAATGTATATGAGGCAGAAACTTTTGTCATAACTGATGATGTTAGTTAGACTTTTGTAATTTTAAAATTGCACATCTGAATAAACTATGGTCCTGATGTTATGGGGATGACAAACAATGTCATTAATGTAGCTGATTTTTGAGTGTTTACTTTTTGAGAATGCTGGTGAGACATTCCAAGCAGAAGTCATGTATCTGCAAGAAATTGATGCTGAAGCTAGGAGGTTGAGCATTGTGAAGTGTAAATTTCATGTTGAAAGGAATTCTGAGAAATCATTTTCTTTTGTAATCAAGATTTTAACCTAATAATGTTGGTAGCTTATATTTGTACTACACTTTATTGTGCTCTTATTAAGCAAATTCCTTCTGGAATGTTTTCTGTATAATCATTTGTGTAGTATTTATCAAAAAGAGATCATCCTATTGCATGGTTGCAGTACGAGAATCCTAAAATTCTTTAGGATTGCCTTATTCCTTACTCTTTTAACAGGATATGAGGGACAATTTCTTTGTCAACTTCTTCTTTGAAGTTCAAATAATGTAATTTCTCCAGTTTATTGATTGTTTTGGCATAAAAGGATGATGAGACTGTTAGTGTGCAGATGTTGCTATCTTTTATTGAGCAGTCAAAAGGAGAGAAGTCTCCGCAAAATGTAACCGATCAAGAGATTCTTGAAATTGTAATGTCAAGGTGGGACACCATTCCTGTCTTTGTGGTTGATTTATGAAGTTGAATCATACTACAACCGGTAGAAAATGGTTAAAATAGATTCCTTTTATTTCATTGTTATTGTTCTATTGCAATTGAACAAAAAGTTAGGTCTTCTCTTATCTCTAGATTAAAAAGTAAAGTAGATGTTATGTCTTCTTGTGAGGATATTGGTTTATTGGACAGGATACACTTAACACTATCAACTATTGATTTTGTCAAATAAAATTTGTGACTTAATTTATTGTGATTGATTTGGAAAATTTACATTGATGATGTGCTTGGCTTTGTATGAATGCATAGTAATACGTACAATAACCATTCACAATATAATTTTACCAAGCTTGACAATGTTTCCACCAACATTAATTTAAATGAATGATAGTGTACCTCGGTGTTTTCCACAATAAATGAGGAAGCTATGCTTTATAAATTATGATTATTCAGAGGTAGGGGTGTTCACGGGTTGGTTTGGGTCGGTTATTGGTCAAAACCAAAACCAAACCAACTTAATCGGTTTTAAAATTATCAAAATCAAACCAAACCAAATATAATATACATTTATCGGTTTGATTGTTTTCGGTTTTGGTTTGGTTTGGTTCGGTTATTCGGATATTAACCATACATAAAAATAAAAGAAACAATTCATTCAAAATGTGAAAAAAGTGACAACAATCCATTCAAACGAAAAAATAGTTAGAATGACTGGCATTACAGAACTTTCGATCATTGAATTTACTAAATAAAACTTCAAAATTCACTATTTTGGCATAGAAGGAAGAGACAATGACATTTTCAGTTCCACAAAGAATTTCCATAGACACTCATATACATAAAATCAATAAGAAAAATATTCTCACCTTGGACATTTTTTCTTTCATAAGCAAATTATAAATAAATTTTGATGAAAGATATATAAAATCTTTAAAATTGTTTATGAATATAATATATTATGTATGTATAATAATAAAATTTATGTATATAACTTGTCGGTTCGGTTTGGTTATTTCTTCGATTTTTTTCGAACAAAACCATAACCAAACCAAATACTATCGGTTCTTAACAATCTAAAACCAAACCAAACCAAAACCCAAATTAAATCGGTTTGGTTTGGTTTTTCAATTTGAATCGATTTTTATCCAAACCATGAACATCTCTATTCAGAAGTATTTATTGCTATTTCAGATATCAATCATGTATTTAAGATAGATTTAAACAAATAAAATTATATCATAATTTAAAATGTTGGGCCCGTGCCTAGCACAGGCAAGAACCATCTAGTTTATTAGTATATATATGCGAATCATTTATTTTGGTCGATGGTACATTACGTAAGAATTTTTGGGCCTCACGAGTCACGGGCACCCAGCGTGAATAACACTCAACTCAAATTGGGCCCGACAAAAAGAAAAAGGAAAAGGGGAGCACTAACCCTCAAATCTCAATATATATATGTCATGTGAGTTGAAACCCTAGAATGAGAACTCTGGGTAATTGGAAATGGGGAAGTGGAGAAATAACCCTTGCTAAAGGAACTTCACCAGTGATCCTCTCTTCTTTTGGAGTTTTTTTAGCAAGAGTTGTTTTCCCTCTTCTCAATTCCGCCTCTCTCACACTTCAGGCCACCGTTGAATCAACGGTCTTCGATCTGCAGAGTTTTGGGTCTTCTGTTTGCTTAGCAGTGAGTGACTTGAATCCTTTTCTGCTGCATCTTACTTGTATATGTTTTTGATCAAGGTTTGTAATTTTAGTTGTGATTTGGATCTTCTCAATATTATCTGGATAGAGTCCAGATCCAGAATTAAGTTGTCAAAACTGACAACACTAGGATTAGGTATGATCCATTGCACGATGGTACTTGTAAGCTGTGGTTTGAAACTATCAGCTATAGTAAGTGCTGGTTTGCCGCCGCCGGCGGCCACCGGTGTTTCCATGGTCTGGTTGCATGTGATCATGCAGTGTGATTAGAGAGGAGAATGGCTGGCTCTCTACTTTTTAGTAATGAAATGTGAAGGGCTGATTACTGTTAGAGGTTCTTCTTGATTGTCAGTTTATCATTGAACTATCTCCGGCATTGATCCTGAAACTACTTAACTATCTAAGCGCTGTGGTTTGAAGCTTGATTTCTTTTTTCTATACAACAACCGTTCAGTATATGGTGATAAGTCTAACAAAATAAAGGCCTTATGCAAGTGAAACTACACAAACAGACATCTCTACATTGACTCACAGAAAATTGACCTGCTTCTTTATTGTCCAGCTGTATTTATTCATATCATGCTATTTTGTGAGCACTGATCAGGATGATTTTTATCACCTCTAGATTGAGCTTTGACGGAGGAAAAATATAGAAAAAACGAGTTAGTGCGTGAAAAAGTTGATTCCACATCACAGATTTATTCTTATTTATCTGTTACTTTCTTTACATTCTCAATCATCCAACCATAACCAACCAAATGCATGAACATGGTGAAATAGAGTGAAGATCTCAACCAAATGATATCTCCATTAGACATCCTCTTACAGGTATAGTAATAACTACTCTTACGTGTAAGAAAAAGTAAAAAAATAACAACTATACTTAGACTTAGATAGAAGAGTGGCAAAATTAGCCCATGAAAACATGACCTGCATAATCCGCCCATTTAGTAACTCAATCCAATTTGACCTACCCTATTCAATCCATTAAAAGTTGGGTGATTTGTACATTAGTGGCCTAGATTGACCCATGAGAAATTTTTTCAATTTTTCTTTAGTTTGATATGTTATACTAGCCATAATAAAAGAAATCTTTTCGTTAGTTTTGTTTGGTAATTAAACAATTTATAAGGAAAAACTTTGATAGAAATTCGAATTGAAATCAACACAAAACTACTTATTTGTAAATAAAATTACAATAATTAGGGAAAACAATATCAGTCAATGGCTTCCCTAGTCTTATTGAAGGTATTTAGCATCCGTACTTCAGATAGTAAGTCATTACTGATTCAAGATATGATCATGATGAAGACAATGTGTGTTTCTAAGCCTTTGCTTCAATAGCAGAAGGCGTGGTCAATGGGCTAAAACCATGTTGAAGGCTTGCTTTCCATACTTTGTCAATATCAAACATCTTGTTACCACATTCATGCTCATTCCAACCTTCCAATGCATGCAAAATCCCGGCTATTCTCCATGCACTCATCACCCTTCTTGGTAGCCAGTTCTGGAATTATAACAAAATTAGTCATGAATGTCCTAAGGACTCATCCAATGTACGTACCATACACAGATAATCAAATGATTTTTCTAACCTCACAAGAGTCTACATTTTCAAGATGTTTTGGGATATTCATGGCTGGTGTGTTGAAATAGAAGCAATCCTTGCGAACTTTCCTTGGTGGCAATTGTGAATAAGGAATGAATAATGTTCCTTTTGGTGCTTTCAATTGTTCATCTTCACTCAATCCGTCCCCTACTAGCCATATCTGCAATATAATATATGTACTTTAATCAAGAAGTATTCTTTTCGGTTGTTCTTGTGGGGATATATATATGCAGGGGAGGGGGTATGGTTTATACCTTTGATGCATAAGATTTTGAAGGGACCAAATTAGTATCAACCTCAGGATTAAGTAATGCTTTTAGTCTCTTGTACTCTTCTCCATCTATCATAACCTGTATAAAAACATTTCAATGAAAAAAGAGACGGAGAAACGAAAATCATTGTGGAGATCAATATATAGTCAAATATACCTGAATTCCTCCTTGGCACAAGGCTAGGGCAATAGAGTAAGCAACTTTGGAGAAACGGCCTCTAAGTACCACTTGGGAAGTTCCTTTAGGAACGGAGTTTAACACTACAGCGACGGCTAAACTACTACCATCCACCACCTTCACTTTCAACTTAGGATGCCTCCTTATGTAAAGTTCACCATTCTTATTCACCTGCTTTTCCTGCTACAACATTACATTTGTATATAATTGTTATTTGAGGCATCAATGAGGCATTATTTGATTTTGTATAGTTTTACTTGCCTGATTTAGGAGTCCAAGGCTCAAAACTTTTACGCCTTTCTGATCGGCTTCCATAATTGCTTCCTCAATCAAATTGTTAATAGTATCTCTTTGCCATTGCATAAAGTACTGAACAAAATAAAATAATTAGGCCAATTGATCTCTTTAACAATGTATAACTCAGAACTAACTATAAGTTCTTACTTGTATACTATATTTTGGGATAGCCCAAGTTTGTATTTTGAGATTCCTGAACAAATTTCTCTCAACAACAAATGCGTGACCATAAATCCAAGTAATAAAAAATGACCATAGCGTGACGGGCGACATTAACCAAAAATACCACTTGGAAGTGTGAGGCTTTGAGGCAAAGGATGCAAACCCTAGTCGTAGATGGTAAATGGACTCTGGGGTTGTTAGATGTGTTAGGTGCACCACATCAGGCAATTCAGCTTTCCTCTCAAGTGACTTTTCGTACAGTGTATCTGAGGACTTATCCACTGTACCATACAGATAGTCATACATTGGCATAAAAAGTGAATAATTTGATCTAAATTGAGTGTGATGTAGTGAGTGGAACCTGTGCCATCAAAGAATTCATATTAGTGGTAAAGAATAAAACAGATTGTTCACAAATAAAAAATCTTCAGGATTACTAGTCTGATTAGTCAGTACGACTACAACAACAGTACACCCAATGAAATCCAACAAAGTGGGGCCTGGGAAGAGTAGAGTGTACGTAGACCTTACCCTTACCTTGTGGAGCTAGAGAGGTTGTTTCCGAAAAACCCTCGCTCAAATGAAGCAGGGAATCTTTTTTTTTTTTTTTTTGAAAGACGACTTATGTTTCCTTTTAAGTTAGAAGCAGATATACTCATTGAGCTCTCAAACTTTGGCGGTAGAAAAGTACACAAGTTGCATCTCTCTCGTCACTTTTAATGAAACAGCTGTCCTAACTCCTAACATTTCTGTTTCCGTTTTCCTCCATGGATATAACATTTTGTGGACACTGAACTTTATTCTTCTGTTCGTAAAGTCACCTTGATACATAAGTTTTGTCACTATAGTGGGTAAAGTTCAATTACTTCCATGTGACAAAAAACAGTCTTGTGACTTCAGTGTTATTCGGGGTTAAAGTTCAGTGACTATATGTGAAATTAACATTTAAAGTTGTAAATTGCTTTTTACTGGCAATTATTTCAAATAATATTGTAAAATCAATTAAATTCTTGTGATATTTAAAATAACTTTTAAAGATGACCATAGCAAATGAAAGTTGAATATGAAAAGACGACTACATAATGCAAAAACACATGGTTAGTAAAATCTTGTCAAGACAAAGCCAAACAAACGTCTGAAGCATTGTTGATGCTATATATATAAAAATTGAAATACAGGGTAAAAAAGACTCACGAGGGCGTATATATCAAGTACTTGAGAGGGGGAAAGATAGAGAACGTCCACTTAGGAATTAGCTCAAAGTTGCAATGGCCCATGAGGTTCATGAAATCAAGATAGATGGCATAAGCAACAATTGAAACTATAGAAGCAGTCCCAGTGAATATTGTTGTGGCCAATGGAATAAAAAAGAGCGTATAGTATGTTACAATCTCAGCAAATGGATGAATAACAGCTGCCAGCCAAAATAAATAAAAAATTGTAAGCATTTGCAGATAGTTGATTAAATGCTACAAAAGTATTTGAAGACGAGTTACCAGTGTGAGGCTCGGTGACAATGGAGGAGTGATGATGGGAATGATAACGAGAGTATAGAAAATGATGATGCAGAGCTCTGTGTAGCCAATAATAGAGGAACTCTACAGGACCGGTATGGATCAAGGCAGTTATAATGATCCCATCAATCCTCCAAAGAGGCAAGTGATGAGTCTCTGCGAACTTCAGGTATCCAATGTAGAACACCACTCCATTAAGTATAATTTGATCATCCCTATAAAAAAAAAATCCAACCTTAATCAATCATGTCATGTACAATTTATTTTGCATCCATCTTCTTTTAGTTTTGTTAGATCCCTTTGGATCCTGTTGAAACTTAATTAGTACTGCCCAAAGCATGGTTAGACACATGCAACCTAGTTGGATATGCATATCAAGAATGGGGATGCTTGAACTCGAAAAAAGGTGGGAAGTATACGTACCAGTTTGTTTCTCTGTCAACTTGATCAAATTCGATGCTTCTATCAAGAATACGATTATCACCCTTAGCAGACCTGTAGCGAGATAGGGATATCCACATTTGGTGGTGAACCATTCTCATGACTATATAGAGGAATATGAATATGTATGAAAAGTCCCTCTGGCTTTCTTCTTTGCTCATGAAGAATGAGTATATGCTATGACCCACAAATGGTGCCAAAACCAAGTACTTCATCCCAACAATTAAAAAAATAAATGTTAAAGGAGTTAAGCAAAAGGTGTTGGATGATGAAGCTATAGTAACTTCATCATCCAACACAAGATCGTTGATTCGGAAAAAATATAGAAGGAAGAAAAGAATACAGAAATCTAAATGCATTAAGCTTGTCAAAACGAACACACGCAATCATCTTGTTCTGTTGTATCAATGAAGGAACATGTATTCCAACAACAGAAAAAGAAGATACCTATACTATAAACATAACATATTTTGACTGGACAAAATAGTTGGAAATTCAACAAAGAGTACCTTAAAGTTGCCAAGGGATGCCCAAGGCCATTCTGTAAGGATGCCAGGTTTAGTAGCCATGCTTTAATTTGTGTTATCTTAAAAGCTCCTGCTTCCACTGCCTTGTGTGTGTGTACTCGTATATATAGAGAGAGAGGGAATGCATTTTCAATCTTTTGCCAACCTTCTTAAACTATATTCCCTTAGGGGTCGATTGATACGAAGGATACCATTATTCCGAGATTAATAATTAGTACCGGGATAACCTATCCTAGAATAAAATAAGTAAATGACAAAATATTCCTTTAAACCCTTTTTTATACATCACTTTTTACATTCATGAAGAGTATTTTTGTAAACAAATAAATTGTTCTTAAGATTTATTATTTTAAATATAACAAACCAAACACTCAATAAAAAATAATATTA
The DNA here is from genome assembly GCA_036250505.1 of Solanum acaule. Lineage (NCBI taxonomy): Eukaryota > Viridiplantae > Streptophyta > Magnoliopsida > Solanales > Solanaceae > Solanum > Solanum acaule. The sequence goes on from JAJOOR010004162.1 coordinate 16,717, forward strand.
GCATATCTTATCCCATCATAAGTTGAATTCAAACCAAATCATCCCATGATAGTTAACTATGCAGGACCAAATCATCCCGTCTAACTACAAGTTAGATTCATGTTTTTTTCTTTTCTTATTACTCTTTCCCATTTTAATTTATACGACATAATTTGACTTAAAACATAAAATGAAGTCTTTTGTAACCTGTAGTTATAATATTTTGTGTCTATAAAAACATGTCATTAAAAGTTTTTTGTTTTCAAATATAAAAATGTATCATTATCCTTTGGGTGACCCAATGGTTTGGGCTTGAGACTTTCATGTTGGAGATCTCAAGTTCGCTCGAGCTCGTTGCAACAAATTTACCTAATGCGGATTACCTTTGTTGTGTGATTTGCGAGCTTGCGGGATTCCCTTTTCATAAAAAAAAGTAAAAAAAATAAAAATGTATCATTCGTATAAACTAATAAGGAAATAATGTCACTTTTGCGAAGCAAAGGAAGTATGAAAGTCAAGATGTTGTAATCCTAGTTTAAATGTGAAATAACATAGGAGTATGTTTTTTTGGGACCGTGTGACTAGGGTGTCAAATGGACATAAAAAACAGGTTGGATAACTAATGAGCGGGTTGAATATGGGTAAATTTTCTATACTTATGTATATATATTAATTTTGAAATCCAAGCAAAGTGTGGCGTAGTGATAACTCTCCTTAAAAATTGACCCTCTTGATTAGGGTTCAAATCCCATTGTGAACCTGAACAATCTTTCAAGTTTTTTTTTTTAGAATTTATTATTATAAAAAAAAGTGCTAAAATAATAAATTTAAACCCAAAAAAACGAAGGGTCACATTCCCAAAGGTTAAAAATCACTTTCCATCTTCCCAAATTCCTAAATTACTTTATTAGTGTTCCCCTCAAGACTCAAGAGCCAATATTAAATCACGTTTCAGGTAGGTGTATACAATATCGAACTGAAAATTAAATCAAATTGCATATTGAGTCAAATCGAAAAAAAAATTGACTAATGATTTGGTTTGACTTGGTTTGATATTGGAAAAATATCCGACTATACTTTGGTTGGTTTGGTTTTAACTAAAAAAAGTCAACCCGAGACCAAATCAACCCGACATTAGATATAATTTTTAAAATTTATTTTATACATAAAAGTATTTATTTGATGTAATTTCTAAATATTACTTTTACTTTCATGATTTTTATCTTTTAACATATTTTTTCAAGTTTTTGAAACTTAAAATTTTGAATGGTCAAATAAAGAATAAAGTTCATAGATATTAGTAATTCTAATAAAGCTCAATTCAAAATCAAATCAATACTAATGCTAACAAAATAAATTAATTCAACGGTAAGAATGACAATAATGTTGAATATTTATACTTTAGATTTATATTAGTTTAGACATTTAAAATACATAACATAATTTTATTTTTCTTTAATGTTTAACTTGTAGTTAATACTAATTAGACTTATTTTAGCATGATTTGATACTTTTAAATTATGATCATTTTCATTATGACTTGTCAATTGACAATATTTATTTTATACAATTTCAATATTACTTTTTATTGAAAAAATTTATGTCATCACTCATCTCATATTTTGTGTTATTTTCTTAAGAAATACCTTAGATAGTTGTATTTCGGTTGGATTAAAAAAACATTTGTAGCACAGGTAAATTATATGTTTGTATGAATATTTTACCAAAAAAATTCAAAACCCCGAAAAAATTTGAGGTTTATTAGTTTGGTTTGATTTAAAAATTTGACACAAATGGTTTGGTTTGGTATTTGAAAAACCTGAATCAATCCGAAAAAATCCAAGGTAGAAAAACCTAATAAACCCGAGTTTTATTAGTTTGGTTTAAAAATTTGACACAAATGATTTGGTTTGATATTTGAAAAATCCGACTCAACCCGGTCATGTACAATTAGGTCTCTTGTAATGTAACTAACTTTTTGTATCTATAAATTAGATATTACTACTTTCTTGAAATTGTGTTTCGTTGAAATAATCTACGTTTATACTTTTATTATTTTTCAAACCCCTTGAATGAAAATTTTGGATCCGCCACTGTGCAGTAGAACATTTCTTTCACTATTATTAATATATAGTTCGTGTATAAATCAAATTAATATTGTTATTCTGCGTCAGCAGAAAAATTCTGATAATATTAACTCTATTCATCTTAAATTTCATCAGTTCCGTGTATTATGTGATTTGTCCTCTTAATATTTATATGAAGTTGAAGTTGAAATTGAAATTATAATCATTTTTGTAAATAAATAACAATTGCAAAGTTTTAAGATAATCTATTTATGCATTTAAGGGTGTGGTTTGGTAATCAATAAAATGAGGTCTTAGGAGTTATCTGGTACATGTTGATGCTGGGAGGTGACAAGTATCCCGTGAAATTAATGGAGGTGCACATAAATTGACCTAAAAACCACGATCATTAAAAAAAAAGTCTATTTATGTTGAAATTCAAAATTTGTTCTTGATTAACACTAAATGACTACTCAATAGTCAATACTCCATTGATGAACTTTCTAGAATAGTCAACTTTCTAATCAAATATTATAGAGAAAAATGCTCTAATCAAAACAATGTAAACCGCAGGGGCGATAATGGGTCGATCCATATGTAAAATGGGTGGGTTAAATAGGGGCGGGTAGGGTGGACCAAGCAAAAATGAATTGGAATTGCTATCATTAAAGTGTGACCAATTAGGGGATAATTAACCAGCGAGTCACCTCTACGAATAGATTGTGCTAACTAATTTATCTATTACACGTATTAATTAATTGAGCTATTAATGTGTGTGACACTCATATTACATGGGTTTTAAAATTAGCTCATAAAATCATAATCCGTTCATATTTAAACATAACAATTTACTTATTTTATTAATTGGGCTTATTTAGATTGCTAGTTTAGTCTATTTTAAAATTGAGTTGATATGCAATCAGCAACATAGATTGACCTATGAAAAGACCATTTTTTATTATTTGATATGTATTTATAGTCATAATAAAAGGGAGAATTTTTTTTATTAGATACTCAAACAAATTTTGAATTTAACACTTAGTATATTAAAATATTGTTAGTAGTTTCTTTCTTAGGTTCTGACGTTCTGTGTTTAATTAAGCATTTTTACATAAATTGGGATGAGATGATTATTGAAACATGTAAACAAAAATTTACTTGATACAATTATACTAAGCTTACTCGTTAAAATGTTGTTTTGACCAAATAAAAATTTATTATTTATTATTTATCGTGTGAATGAGGGTTAATTAGGTTTTGTTAAAAGTGAGAATTCTCTTTGGTGGTGTAATTAATTATTGTTTGAGTTTCATTTGGTTAATTTGAGCTTGAGGGATGAACATCTGGTCATTGGATTGAAGAAGATAATGGTGATGCCCAAAAATGGATTCAAACATTTGAAGTTTCTTGATTTATTCAATGACTTCCAATTAATATACAAAAATTATTGTGTTCACAATCAAATATTTATAAATATCTAATATACATATATATAATGTGAGCAAAAGTTACTAAATTCCTCTATACCCGACACATAGCATTCACTCCTGAACATGGTGCCTCTCTTTTTTTAAGTTAGTGAATTTAGAACATTCCACGTAATTCAAAAGTAATTTGATCATTTTTTTGTTAGGAGAAAGGCCACGTATGGACATGCGACACCAAAGTGCTAAACACTATTAACAGACAACATATATCTGACCCGATCTATTAATACTAGATCTTACCCGACTCTAGTTCAAAAGCGCAAATTTAATCTTTTATCCCTATATTTGTTTGCGTAAGAACTTAAGAAATGTGACAAAATTAATTTAATCTTAAATTGCCTGTAACTCCGTCCTAATACGTGTCTCTTTTGCATTTGAACCACATCAATTCAATTTATCTCCACAAAATCTCCTTTCTAATCGGAAGTTTCAAGAAATTCATAATTTCTTCCTTATATCTTATTATGAAACTTAAAAATTGTAGCCTATTACCCAAAAATAATTATTTATAATTCGAAAAATTTTAATAGGTCAATTGATTTGTTATATCTGAACTCTCACCTTATTAATAAGGATAAGCAACTTGCCAATTACGACATCTAGGATTTATAGCTTATGCTAATATTAATTGTGTTTGCATTAATAAAAGGAAGTCACCACCTATTTTAATTACTCAATATGTTAGATTAGATTAGACAAGTACCAAAAAAAAAAATACAATTGTTATTTTTGGATTAATTTCTGTGGCATTTTTTTTTTAGTCAATTTTTATAATTAAAAATAATTTAGCTTCAGAGTTTTTATTTTATTTTTAATAAAACGGTTTATAGATACACACAAAAACTTATTTTTTGTTTTAAATTATAAATTTCAAAAGTTTTTAATTCTTTTGAACTATATGTCCGGTCAAACACAGTTCTTTTCTTCTTCTTTTTTTGTTGTTGAGGAAAATAATACATTAAAATTAAGATAATTTTTTTTGAAGTTATTACTTACGAGGACCAATCTAAATGATGCAATCCCTAAAAAAAATTATGTGTCATAAATGTCCTAGAACCTCCAAACTAAGTTAGCTAGTGTGTGATTATAAATTGGGACAAAGTAATTATAATTATTGAACGCAAAAGTTCCATTTAAACCTCCTTTAAATATTTTACAATACATTCTCAGTTCTTTCCTTTTAAAAAATTGATCACTAGAAGCTATTATCTTTAATTTAAATAAAATTACTTAATAATCAAATACGTTATTTAGTAGTGTTTTCATCCAGTACATATTAAAATCAGTCAAATGACTTTAAATAGTTTAAATGGATATTATTTTATTTTACATAAGCAAATTTTAATGGAAAAAATAATTAAATAGATTGAATGACTTTTGGAGTAAAAATTAAAGTTGAGTGATTTTATAAGTAAAACATCTATAGTTGAGTGATTTTTGGAGTAAAAATGGAAGCTGAGTGATTTTATGTGATAAAACTCTTTAGTTGATAACCATTGGGGATATTAAATTTATTTTAAATTTACTCGATAAACTAAATATATTTTATCGGACAAAATTACTATGTAAACAAGAAGGGAGATTGATAATGTAATTTAATGATTGTTTGAGTTTCATTTGGTTGAGTTGGGCTGCATGATTGTTAATTTTAGTCTGAGAGATAAAGATAATTTAACAGTGTTTGAGGAAGATGGTGCACATCCGCTAGAATAGTAACCCTATTATTTAAATTTTATGGAAAAATTTGAATTATTTCACTTGGTTCAAAAATAAGTTTATTTGTTAACTTAACTAGAAATCGATTTAAGGAAATTTTAAATTATACTTAAAATCCTTGAGACTCGAAAAATTCATATTAGTAAAAATTATCTTTTGAATCTAATAAAAATGTCAGAACTCAATTTGTGACTTGTTTATACCCATCTTGATGAATTTGATCAAACTTTTCAAATTTTAACTTTCAATACTAAAAATCTTCTGAGAAACATATTGGATCACTTATGAAATAGTGACACCATCTCAATCCAATTTCTATTTCAACCCATTTTAATATCTTCAATTTCAATCCAATCCGCCCATTTGACACCTCTACATAAAACGACCACAAGGATCGCTACACTAATTAGATCATAAATTTCTAAAAAAAAACATGTATATATATCTTAAATTATGTGCTTAATCAAATAATTCCACATAATTTGAAAAAGAATTAGGCAAAAAATTAAAGGAAACAACAGGTAGTCTTTAATTTACGAAAAAGATCCAAATTACCCCTAAATTATGCGAAATTAAATAAAAATGCACTAAATTACTCCCTATGTCCAACAATAGCTATCCACTATTGACTTGGCACACCCCTTAAGAAACAATAAATAATAGGAGTAATATTACTATATTATCCTTTGACTTTATTAAATATAATGCATTAAAAAATGTGTTAGATGATAAATAATATTTAATAGCAAGGATAAAATAGACACAAAAGATAAATTATCTCTTAATTTTTTAAATTGTACAAAGATTATTCGACAACTATTATTGAACGGAGGAAATAATAGTTTGGTCTAAAAAAAAGTCTTCCGCTTATGGTTTGGACTAAAAATGACTATACCGTTACTTAATTGGTCAAACGTCCTTTTTCTAATAATTATATATTACTTTTTTTCTTTTTAAACACATTACTCCTAATAAAAATATTAAAAATAAAGAATTTATTTATGTTTCTATTCTTTTAAAATCACAACTAATAAATAAGTAGGAAATGATTTTTTTTATCTCATTTTATCAATTAAACCAAAATACCTACATATACCTTTTAACTGCTAATATAGATTATATAAATAAGATTATAAAATTTTCATCATTAATTTCATTTCGATAACGATAAAAACAATTCTAATAAAATAGAAAATATTTTTATTTTAATTATTTCTTTTACAATTGAAGTAGGATAAGCATTTACTAATAGAAAAAATATTATTAGGAAAATAATATGTTAATTTATTAAAAAAAGAGAGGATATTTTGACCCATTGTAGTAACAATAATGAAAGTTTTGAACCCTAAAAATATTTTTAGATCAAACTATTATTAATTGAAGACATTTTAATTCAATTTTCGCAACCCTTTTTCCGTTTAATTTAACTTAGGATATTTTCATGATTTCATTTGTGTCTTCTCTCGTTTACGCAAAAATAAGTTGGACTCATTGAACTTGAGTATATTTTCATCTCTGTCAAAATTTCTTGGATACAAACCCTTTTTTTTTTATTAATGGAGTAATTCATTTTGGTTAGTTCCAACAGCTCCCGATATTACTCTTCTCCGGTGGTTCCCAATTGCTTGGTCGTACTGGTACAGCTTCACTTAATTTGTGTTTCTTACTCTTGAATTTTCGATTTGTTTCTAATTTGCTGATTTTGATTTCCTCATATGCGATTTTTTCCTTCATTCATAATGACATTAGTTTTCACCAGTTCTCTTTGAATTCTCACAACTTGGTTAGTTGTGTGTACCAATCTGGAGTAGTAAGAACATAATCATATTATCCTGGTAGGTTATAGTAAACCATTCGTCACAATGTTTGTACGGAGTTGGGTTGGGAGCATGGACCGAGGAAGGAGAGAATTGACTATAGACAGATTGGAACAGTTGATCTTAAACCAAATTTTAATAAGAGGCCTTAAAATTCAAATCTTATTTGCTAGGTTAGCATTATACAATACTTTTTATTCAGGGCAAATTTTATTGAATGAACTTCTAAAAATGCAACACCTTGAGCAACAAAATACATCTGTTGCACAAAGCTTTAAAGTCACCACTGATCCAAGATTCAATAATAAATGGAACAGTATACATAGTCTTAACCCGATTTAGCAACGGAAATCTTGGTTAATGGACAAAAACCTTGTCCGAGGCTAGTTTTCCACACTTTTTGAGTATCAAGTATCATGTCACCATACTCATTCTCATTCCAACCTTCCAATGCATGCAAAATTCCAGCTATTCTCCAGGCACTCATCACTCTTCTTGGCAGCCAATTCTAGATTCAAAAAGTAAAATCACTCATTTAATTACCAAAAAAAGATCAAATTAGTATAGAGAAATTAAGAAAAATTAAATAATCTTTTCTAACCTCACAAGAGTCTACATTTTCAAGATGTTTTGGAGCAATCATGGCTGGTGTGTTGAAGTAGAAACAATCCTTGCGAACTTTCCTCGGTGGGAATTGTGAATAAGGAATGAATAATGTTCCTTTTGGTGCTTTCAATTGTTCATCTTTGCTCAATCCATCCCCTACTAGCCATGTCTGCAATGTAATACTTCGATCAAGAGTCTCTTTTTAAATCTATAGAAATGAGACATGACATGTTGGGGAAGATTCTTTTCTATATTTGGACTTTTAAAAATCCAAAATTGTTCAAACCTCAACATAGTGATAAAACTTTGGGTTAGGAGATGGAGGGAGGGGGAGGTGCAAGGAAATGTTACAAATTGTCTAGATTTAGATTAGTATATATTTCAATCTGTTTCTGGTTTATACCTTTGAAACATTATAACATTTTGAGAGGACCAAATTAGTTGCAGCCTCGGGGGTAAGCTTTGCTTTAAGTCTCTTGTAATCTTCTTCGTCTAACGTGACAACCTATATATAGAATATTATGACGAATGAGAGAACAGAAAACCAAAAATGATGAGGATATTAATAGTCAAATATACCTGAATTCCTCCTTGGCTCAAGGCAAGAGCAATGGAGTTAGCAACTTTGGACAAACGACCTCGAAGGACAACTTGAGAAGTTCCTTTAGGAATGGAATTGAGAACCACGGCCACAGCTAGGCTACTTCCATCTACCACCTTCACTTTCAACTGAGGATGCCTCCTTAGGTAAAGCTCTCCGTTACTATTCAGTTGCTCTTCCTGGAAAGTTACATTTGAAATAAAGCATAAATATGAATTGACCCTCTTTAATTGGTTCAACCTACAAACATTGATATAGGGTGAGGGGTGAATTCTTTTTAAATCTTTTTCTCCATAATAACAATATGTTGAGATTGCTTACAAAAAACATTTTGCGATAAGCTTGCAAGATAATTACCAGTTAAGAATAGATCATGCCTTTTTCTCATAGATAAATAAGGATGGGTATTATAAGGCTTTTTAGACATATATTTTGACTTGCCTGATTTAAGAGTCCAAGGCTCAACACTTTTATGCCTTTTTGATCTGCTTCAATGATGGCTTTCTCAATCATATTGTTAATACTCTCTCTTTGCCATTTCATAAAGTACTGCAACAAAATCAGAATCAAGACAAATTTCTAATCCCTTTAACAATGGACCTGCAAAATGTAACAACAATCTTCAATAATGATAGCTTAATTACTTGTATGCGATACTTTGGAATAGCCCAAGTTTGTAATTTGAAATTCTTGAACAAATTTCTCTCAACAACAAATGTGTAACCATAAATCCATGTAAGCATTATTGACCATAGTGTGACGGGCCACATTAACAACATATACCACTTAGAGGCGTGAGGCTTTGAGGCCAGCGATGCAAATCCAAGTCGAAGATGGTAGATGGATTCTAGGGTTGTTAGATGTGTAAGGTGCACCACATCAGGCACTTCAGCTTCTCTCTCAAGTGACTTCTCATACAATGTGTCCGATGACTTGTCCATTGTATCGTATATATAGTCATAGAGTGGCATGAAAAAGCAATAATTTGTTCTGAATTGGGTGTGATGTAGTGAGTGGTACCTGTGCCATCAAAGCGTTGATATTAGTGGCAAAAAAATAAATAATCACAAATACAGAGCTTCAGTTATTACTGACTATAGGAAAAGTACATTTGAAAGAAACACTAATTTCCATCGTCTCTATTTATTTCCCTGAGTAGCTAAAGTTGGGAGCAGAAGTCAAATTTGATAAAATATCCTGCTCGCTGAGCCTTTGTACTGCGACTATTAGAAGAGCTGCATCTCTCACGTTACTTTAATAAGACCATTGTACTACCTTTTAGATATGCATGAACATGAAGTGTTCTTGAATCTTTCAGAAGTAGCACAAAAAAATGTCTTAGCTGCTGGCTTACATAAAGGTCTTGTTATCAATATAGACATCCTATGTAGATGTCAAGAAGACAAAATTGTTTTTAAATTGAATATAAAAACTGAAATATGATCTAAAATTTATACATTGACAGTTGAATTTTTTCTTACAAGTTATAATAGAGGTTAATTAGTTACCATTTTAACCATGTTACTTATTAAAGATTAATTTAATAATAATTGCCTAATTAGGGACATTGTTGTATAAAACATCGCGGAGAAAAAAAACTTAAACTCATTAAAATACAGGGCAAGAAGTTTTAACTCACGAGGGTGTATACATGAAGTACTTGAGAGGGGGGAAGATAGAGAACATCCACTTAGGAATTAGCTCAAAGTTGCAATGGCCCATGAGGTTCATGAAATCGATAAAGATGATGTAAACACCAATTGAAGCTATGGAAGCAGTCCCGGTGAATAATGTTGTGAATACAGGTATGCCAAAGAGTGTATAATATGCTAGTATCTCAGCAAATGGATGAACTACAGCTGCCAAAGATAAAATAAAATAACTTTGTAAACCATACAAGTTGGTAATTGATTGGTAAAATTGCACTATATATCCCCCCGTTAGTTATGTTAGGCTCGCTCTCTGAATTTTTTTAATGATGACAAGAATTGAAGTATTATGTCATGTGACTTACAGTATGGCGTGACAATAGTATATATCTGAGTTTAAGGGTGTGCTTGGTACATAAGCAGAAAATAACATTTGTGTATAATCTAGGTGAATATTATGAGAGTTGGAGGTGGGGGTAGCCGGGCAGGGGTGTGAGGGTGGTGGAGATGTAGTGTGTTAAAGAGCGTGGAGGACTCAGGAGACGATCATTATGGATGCCACTTGTGGAACTTGTTTCCCCTACTTTTATTGGAGAAGTCATTTTCCTCATTTTTAAGAAACTTATTTTCCTAGATTTTTTTTTCTTCAAAATTACAACTAGTACTTACTGAAGATCAATTTCAAACTAGTTAGAGAAGAACTAACATGATCACTTGCATGCATCTTCTCCAGGATTGATCAGGTCTAATTAATCAAAGTGATGGACAACAATTTTGGAAACAAATTACCAGTGATGGGCTCAGTAACAATGGAGGAGTGGTGATGGGAATGGTAACGAGAGTAGAGAAAATGATGATGCAGAGCTCTGTGTAGCCAATAATAGAGGAACTCTACAGGACCAATATGAAGTAATGCAGTTATAATGACCCCATCGATCCTCCACATAGGCATGTGATGAGCTTGTTCCAGAATCAGGTATCCGACATAATATACCAACCCAAAAAGTATGATCTCATCATCCCTACAAAACAATTATTCAATAATTTAATTTTGCATTGTCCTTTCGTTTTGTTAGATCCCTTGTATCTACAAAAAGTCAAAAATGAAGGTACATATATACCAGTTGCTTTCTCTGTCAACTTGATCAAATTCAATGCTTCTATCAAGAATTCAATTGTTCCCCTTTTCAGTTCTGTAGCGGGATAAAGATATCCATATCTGGTAGTGAACCATTCTGAAGAGAGTTAATGGGAGTAGGAGTACGTAGAACATGTCCCTCTCACTTTCATCTTTGCTCATGAAGAATGTGTATATGCTGTGACACGCAAATGGTGCCAATACCAAGTACTTCATCATCCCAACAAATCATTTTTGAAAAATAAAAAAATGTTATTAGCAGAAGTCACAATGCCAACTCCGTTGCATGCATGTAAATGTAATACATACGCGGTACGTTTATTATAGAGTAGTTGCATGAAGCTAACTTGTGATATCATTTTCCCATAACTGACAGAGAAGAGTATATTTGGATTCTGATAATTGTTAGTCATGTGTACCTTCATCTTACTTTTACCAGAGTAATCATAATGGATCCATCATTTTAAGTTTATGGATTCTGATATTTGTTAAATGTACTCTTTTACCACTAAACTATACCCGCTACAATCCGATTATTGTATACAAATGCAGCTTTTGTCGAACAGGGGAATTGTGGTAATTAAGATAGGATAAGATAGGGTCGTAGAAAGAAGAAAGAAGATGGTTTCAGTAGGTAGGATGAAGTATAGGTCGATTGAAGTAGGGAAGGTCGAGGAAGCGGGCTAGTCCTCGAAAATGCCCGGTACTTTAGCGTTGGGGACAAGTAAGATTATTCTAAGGTTTATCCACCATCGTTATCACACGCATAATAACATAGCTTTTATCTCAGGTATCCTGTATGATAACACGACCGTTGGTGCCCTTCCGAGCCGAGAGATAAGGGATTGAAATTGTGGATTTCTTAATAAATATACAGAGTTTGGATCAAAGTTACTAGTACCTGTAGCTTCGACCCTGCAACTTTTTACCATAAATGTTAGTAGAAAGAGTATACCTTTAAGTTGCCAAGACATGCCCATGGACAGTTAGTGAGAATGCCAGGTTTATTAGCCATTCTTTTGTTCAAGTGCTTCTAGCTTTCCCCCAACTTGTGTGTGAAAGCTTTTGCTTCAACGGCCTTTATATACATATAGAATTCTACTAAATGTATATATTAGGGGCATGCACATTCACATATATATATTTCCTATTTACCCTATTAAAATTTAAGTACTGCAAAGTCGATGCATTTACATGTGCCTTCCTGTTATAGCAAGCAAGTAGGGATGGCAATGGGCCGAGTGAGCTTAATCCGTAAAAATTTTAATCCGTCCCATATAATAATTTTTATTTGATTTTTAACCCGCCTCGCATAGACCGGTCCCACATAATTTTTATAATATTTACTTTTCTAGTCAAGTTTGATACTAAAAATAAAACTTATAAAAAAAATAAAAAATCATTACGTTGTATCAATTTAATAGATAATGATTTTAAAATTTATTTTTTAGACGTCAATTGGGAAACATGTAAGAAATTGTATTATTTTTTATTGAACCATTTTCATTTACTATCTTGAATATTTTAGTAGCGTTAAAGAAATTGTCTTAATAAATAAATAATGATCTATCACTCTTATAATATGTAAAAAGTTAATACTCAGTAGGTTTGAACCCGCATAAAATCACATATATCCACAACCCGCTCCTCATTAGTTTTAAGAAAATCCACTTCAACCCACCCCGCACAACCTTAAATCCGCCCGCCCCCCCTACGTAACCTTAAATCCACCCCGCCCCGCATAAGCCCCCATTGGCATCCCTAATAGCAAGAACTCATGTTAATTAGGGTACTAATTTCACTATGTAGGGACGACTTACATGTAATTAATTTTAAGCTGATTTCATAGTGCAATATTTTACTTTTTTTTATATTGTATATCATATACTCCGTCCGTTTAAAAAAGAATGATCCTTTCCCTTTTTTTTAGCAATACTTTAATTTCAGGTTGTGTGACATGTTTAAGGCCACAAGATTAAAAAAAAAATTGATATATTTGACAATTGACATAACGTTAATTTAGGATCATAAGATTGAATTTTTTTTTCTTATATTATATAAATTGTTAAATGGATTCATTTCTCGTAAAATCACCCAAAATTATTATCTTAAAAGGTCATCTTTCTTCTTAGTTTTAATATTTCTTCAATAAAGAATAGTTTATTTTTCACTAATAACTACTGAAGAATCAACTCCAATTTTCTTTGATGGGACCAAGATATAAGCAACTATATGAGTCCACCTAACACACTATAGATTATGCTAACATTAATTGTGTGTTTGCATGGAAAGTTGGATATGTGCTTTTTTTTAATACAAGGGACTGGCTATAGTATTTGAGATCCTTGTTGAGACACAAAAGGATGCGTTTAAACATTAGCTTCTGCTTGGTTGTTGCTACACCACCATGAAATTCAGCAAAATCACATACATAGCACCATTGTGGTATGAAACTTATCCTCCTAAATTAATGAGTGATAATTTAGTTACGGAACTTACATTCTATTTATTTAGGTATGAAATTAAAAAAAAAATTAAGTATGTTTTCTACCTGCATAATACATAATAATATATCATTTAATTTGACTTCATTTCATATTTATACCCTCCAATTTTGAGTATGCACAAATAAACACTTAAATTTGTATAAAGTTGAAAAAATAGAACACACATTGTATGTGTGACATCCTACATAACAATATACAACATAGGACTCATGTATCAATTTGTTCAACTTTATACTAATTTAAGTGTCTACTTGTGTATACTCTAAGTTGGAAGGTATAAATATGAAGTAAAACCAAGTTAAATGACACTTATATGTTATGTCTTTTCCAAATGATAATTTCATTTAAATTTCTAACTTCCGTTACCTTCTGTTATGTTCAAGGATCAAATATGCACGTATATTTTAATTGATTGAAGGTTAGTACTCACTTGTGTTCAGATTAATAACACGGGGACTAAAATAGGAATGAGATAATAAATCAAGGACCCAAATTGCTATTTTTCCCTGCATCACCATAGAAAATTGCATTCATGTTCTCCAGTTTCAGCCCTCTTCCTCAAATTTTTGTTGATCCTTCGTCGCTCTTCTCTGTGTTAGGCCATCTGGTTCCGTTTAAATTTGCCCGTTTTCTCCCATTTCTGGTAAGCTTCGCCAACTTAAGCTTCTTTTTGGCCTCTCCGTTTTTTTTCCTCGCTGCATTTTGTATACAAATGTGTTTTGCTCTTGAAATTCTGTGTGATTTGGTTTATTTGTTTCTGTTGTCTTCATTTTATTTCGTTTTGGATATATTTCATTGAATTATTGGCATTGGTTTTGTTATGAATTTAATTTGAAATTCAATAGAACAGTAAGTACCACACAGTCAATGTTTTGGGTTGATTTTCGATTTTGCTAGTAGCTCATTAATGTAACCAATTGTCACAACGTCGGTAGGGGTAGGCTTGGGAGCATGGACCGGGGAAGGAGAGGTTTGGCCAAGGGTAGCTCAATGGGGTAGGTGTTCTTATAGCCATTTCTTAATGAGATACGTACCTCAAACCTTTATATTAATGGGTTTGCTACCTATTACATGTTTTAGTAGAGGCTAATATTGTGCATACTTTTCGTTTACCCAACGAAATGGTACCATAGATCCAAGATTCAATAATATAAGCAGCAGTCTATCTATAGTAGTAGTATAATTTTAGCCCTTTGATTAAGAAGCAGAAATCTTGGTTAATGAGCAAAAACCATGACTGAGACTAGCTTTCCACACTTTTTCAACATCAATCATCATGTCACCACAATCATGCTCATTCCAACCTTCCAATGCATGCACAATTCCAGCTATTCTCCACGCACTCATCACTCTTCTTGGTAGCCAATTCTAGAATTAAAAGAAAATCACTCATGAATTTCTTTATTTTTTTAAAACCATCAAATTAGTATAGAGATATTAAGAACATTAAATGATCTTTTCTAACCTCACAAGAGTCTACATTTTCAAGATGCTTTGGAGCAATCATGGCTGGTGTGTTGAAATAGAAACAGTCCTTGCGAACTTTTTTTAGTGGAAATTGTGAAAAGGGAATAAATAATGTTCCTTTTGGTGCTTTCAATTGCTCATCATCACTCAATCCATCCCCTACTAGCCATGTCTGCAATATAATATTTCAATCAAGAGCCTCTTTTTAAATCCAGAATTGTTCAAACCTCAACATAATGATAAAACTTTGGGTTAGGAGATCTAGGAGGGAGGGGGAGGTGCAAGGAAATGTTATAAATGGTCAAGATTTAGATCAGTATATTTCAATTTATTTTTTGGTTTATACCTTTGAAACATTATAAGAATTCGAGAGGACCAAATTAGTTGCAGCCTCGGGGGTAAGCTTTGCTTTAAGTCTCTTGTAATCGTCTTTGTTTAACGTGACAACCTATATATAGAAAATTATGTTGAATGAGATAAAACCAAAAATGATGTAGGAGATTAATAGTCAAATATACCTGAATTTCTCCTTGGCACAAGGCAAGGGCAATGGAGTTAGCAACTTTGGACAAGCTACCTCGAAGGACAACTTGGGAAGTTCCTTCAGGAATGGAGTTTAGGACCACAGCAACAGCTAAGCTACTTCCATCTACCACCTTCACTTTCAGGTGTGGATACCTCTTTATGTAAAATTCACCATGACTATTCAGTTGCTCTTCCTGGAAAGTACATTTGAAATAAAGCATAAGTATGAGTTGACCTTCTTTAATTGGTTCAGCCTACAAACATTGATATAGGGTGAGGGGTGACTTCTTTTAAAATCTTTTTCTCCATAATAACAATATCTTTTGATTGTGTACAAAACATTTTGCAATAAGGTTGCAAGATAATTACCAGTTAAGAACAGATCATGCATTTTTCTCATAGATAAAGTAAGGATGGGTGGTATTAGGCTTTTAACACATATTTTGACTTGCCTGATTTAAGAGTCCAAGGCTCAACACTTTTATGCCTTTCTGATCTGCTTCAATGATGGCTTCCTTGATCAAATTGCTAATACTCTCTCTTTGCCATTGCATAAAGTACTGCAACAAAACAAAGAATCAGGATAAATTAATAATCACTTTAACAACAGACCTGCAAAATGTAACTATAATCTTTAATAATATAACTTAATTACTTGTATGCGATACTTCGGGATAGCCCAGGTTTGTAATTTGAGATTCTTGAACAAATTTCTCTCAACAACAAATGTGTGACCATATATCCATGTAAGCACTATTGAACATAGTGTGACGGGCCACATTAGCAACAAATACCACTTAGAGGCGTGAGGCTTTGAGGCCAGTGATGCAAACCCTAGTCGAAGATGGTAGATGGATTCTAGGGTTGTTAGATGTGTAAGGTGCACCACATCAGGCACTTCAGCTTCTCTCTCGAGTGACTTTTCATACAACGTGTCTGATGACTTATCCACTGTACCATACAGATAGTCATACATTGGCATAAAAAGTGAATAATTTGTTCTAAATTGAGTGTGATGTAGTGAGTGGTACCTGTGCCATCAAAATATTGATATTAGTGTCAAAAGAATAATCAATCACAAATACAGAGCTTCATGTTATTACTAACCTGCCCAACCTATAGACTAGGAAAAGTACAGTTGACAAGAGACAATAATTTCTCTTGTTTCTATCTATTTCCCTGAGTAACTAAAGTTGGAAGCAGAAGTCAAATTTGATAAAACTATCCTGTCTCTAACTTGGAGGAATGCTTGGAGCAGGGAGAAAGGACTCACTTGCGATGTGAAATGCTAAGCTTAAACTGCAAGTGAGAGGTTGTGACTGCAACCCGAGTTGCATTCAGTCTAAAACTTCAAGACTCATTGTTTTCGAGATGCAGAGATGGATGCGACCGCAAATGGTAGATGCGACGCCACAAGCTACGTCGCATACTACATGGAGTCTGATTTTGGTTGTTTTTGCAATTATTTGAAGTGCCACTTTTGGACCTTTTATGTAATAGCTAGCCTAGACTATAAATAGGTGAGAATAGCTCATTTAGACGTAGATCAATTTTGGATATTGATATTGACATAGACGGTGATGTCACACATCGCATTGGGGCGGCTTGGTTGAAATGGAGGCTTGCCTCTGGAGTCTTGTGTGATAAAAAAGTTCCACCGAAACTTAAAGGTAAGTTCTACAGAGTGGTAGTTAGACCGGCCTTGCTGTATGGAGCGGAGTGTTGGCCAGTCAGGAACTCACATGTTCAAAAACTGCATGTTGCGGAGATGAGGATGTTGAGATGGATGTGTGGGCACACTAGGAGCGATAAGATTAAGAATGAGGTTATCCGGGAGAAGGTAGGAGTGGCCTCTGTGGTGGACAAGCTGAGGGAAGTGAGACTGAGATGGTTTGGGCATGTGAAGAGACGGTGCACAGACGCCCCAGTGAGGAGGTGCGAGGGGCTGGTTGTAGAGGGTACGCGGAGGGGTAGAGGTAGGCCTAAGAAGTATT
>JAJOOR010004163.1:0-31857 GCA_036250505.1 Solanum acaule
AATTCAAAAATTGTGAAAGTTCTCTATTAAAAAGGAGTCCCATTTCAAAAAACGTAAGCAAACAAACAATTTTACAGTTTTAATTAGATTAAAAAAAACTTCAACTTGTCTTTTTAAAACAGTAAATTTTTTTCTTTTCAACTTGTCTTTTTAAAACAGTAACTTTTTTTCTTTGATAAAAAAAAACTGCAGTTTTTAAGATGAAAATGGGATAATGGGGTTTCATCCGTCCTTTTTTTTTTTTTTTTAATCTTTTTCAATTTTATCTTTGACTTTTTTAAATGTAAAAACTATGGTAACTATTCTGAAAAAAAAATCGTAGTTGTAATTTTTCAAAAAATACATTTTTAAATTTAACTTATTTTTAAATTTTAAATTTTATTTTTCAAAACTAAATAAATGAGAAATTTTGTGGTGCTGACACATGTCACTTTTTCTTCTCCTATTATATATAGATAGATCTTTGACTTTTTTAAACGTAAAAACTATGGTAACTATTTTGAAAAAAAAATCGTAGTTGTAGTTTTTCAAAAAAAAAACATTTTTAAATTTAACTTATTTTAAAATTTTAAATTTTATTTTTCAAAACTAAATAAATGAGAAATTTTGTGGTGCTGACACGTGTCACTTTTTCTTCTCCTATTATATATAGATAGATTATAATATTATAGTAAAAAAATTAATTGAACAAAAAAGAACAACTATTCATAGGACATTTTTGGTTAAAATTTTCAAACTTTTTTTGTGGATATTAATTGAACTTTTATCATCATAAATATTCTAATGAATTTTCTATAAACTAAGCAAGTTTACTTTGTTATTAATAATAAATATTAATAAAAGAGAAATTCATCTGTGTATGAAAATAATCGCATTGTATAGTACTTTTTGTATATTTTTAAAATTTTAATTTTAAATTACTAATTGAATTTGATTTAATTTGACTTTAAAATTAAATTAACTTTTGACATTGTGTCAAGTATTTTAAACGAAAGAAGTACAATTATATATTTTTAATTTTTAATATAAAATTTTGTATCATACTTTGAGAATTGATTGAATTTTGTGTTAAGTAATAATGTCGCAATGGGCATAATCCTATCAATCACATGTAACCAATAATGATTTCATTTGAGTAAGTTCTCAATTAAAAAAGAAAAAACCCACAAATAATTTACATTGTTAAATACTTTTAAAATATATATCTAAAAAAATTAAATATTAGTCCTAATTGTTTCAAAGTACGAAAGTTAATCAACTCAATATTGAAAATGTTTAAACAAATTATAATTATTATCTTTGTCCACTTTTACTTATCATATTCTTTTTTTAGAGTCAAACAATAAGAATTTTGATCAACATTTTACGATGTATTTTTTCATCATATTGATATGCAATGCAATTTATAGTACTTTTCGTATAATTTTTGAATATTTAAATTTTTTGTTTAAAATCTTGAGTTATTGTAATCTAATTTAACTTTGAAAATTAGTCAAATTGATTTTCGAAAAGTGTAACACGACAATTAAAAGTGGACGAAGGAGTATAAAAACATATATAATTTAACTTCAAATAGCAATAATACTAAAAATTTCAAAAAAGAAAGTAAAAGTTTCTATAATTTTTTTTTAATATTGAAATACTTCTGCTAAAATTCTAAATGATTTTTTTTTTTTTTGGTTTTTTTTGTGACCAAACGCCTTATAAGTAGTTTTTTTTTAATTTCCCTGATGGGCCAAGGATAATCGAATTGCTTCTGAACTAGTTTCTTCACCATCTCCGGTCTCCAGACGATCTACAGAGACGATCGAGGCTCATTTGGCGGTGATACTATGGTACTTCTATCTTCTGTTTCAATATTCCTCTTGGTGATTTACAAGTTGTTAGGTCAATGAATCAGACTGATTTCATTATAGATTGTTATTCTCCATTATCATCATTAGCGATTCTTATTCAATTCACTGATTTACGGAATTTTAGCTACAGGATTTGGTAGTTATTACCTTATCCACTATAATTGTTTACGTAGAATTCCTATTCAGTTCATTATTTGTATCAGGAGATTTGGTTTTGTAATCTTTTACAAACTTATTTTTAGTTTTATATCCTTTTTATATGAGATCTTCATTTTTCGACATTAAGATATCTTCATTATTAGCTTTAAGAATTAGCAATTGTTCCATCGTGTGGCAGATAAAGTGAAAAGAGAATTACGAGGTCTCAAGTTCAAATTCTGCCCTGGACAAAAATAGCTAAGCTTTAGTGGATAAAATTACTCGCTCCATGTTGCTGGCATTGTTGTCCTCCATTATTGTTATTTTACCCGTTCATAATGTGATGGGTGAATTTATATTTGCATTTTGATATGAAGGGTTTTTTCCTAGGGAAAGCAATACTCACTACACTAGTTGAATTTACACAAACTTAAAATGTTATGTGCATCATATATAATGGTGAACAACTTTATATGTGTTTTTTTTCTTTCTAATGATCATGGTGTTTGAGTTAGTTTGCACGCACCTCGCTAATTTCACACCATATGTGATACCCTCGGTCTATCAAGACTAGGATAGATGGGAAAAAATCACCTACTAGTTTTGCCTCCGCTGGTATTTGAACTTGAGACCTTATGATTCTTAACCCACTTCATTGACCAATAGTCCATTATTCATGTTTCAAAATAAATATTTTGATGTGTTGATGTAGGATTAGCTGATTCCAGAGTAGAGGAAATAGGAAAGGAGAGGAAAACAGCATCATGGTTCTATGCTTAATTACGGCCAGCTCAACTTTCTATCTGCAGCCTGGACGTTCAAGATATCTTCAGAAATGTATGAGAATCCAGAATTGTGGAAGATATCTCATGAAGCATGTTGATATTACAAGGCAAAAGATTATCCCTTCTGCTAGGGTAGATACAGTTGGTTTGGAGGTTTTTGTAGTTTCAGACTTGCATACAGAATACGAGGAGAACATGGCATGGTTAAAGGGTTTACCAAAAAAGGGGAAGAAAAAGGAAGTGCTTCTCGTTGCAGGTGATGTTGCGGAGACTTATGAGAAATTTGTGTTAACTATGTCCCTCTTGAAGGCTAGTTTTGAGCACGTGTTCTTTGTGCCCGGAAACCACGACCTTTGGCTCCGTAGGGAGAAAGAGAATTATGTAAGCAGTCTTTCTTCATATTGTTCCATGAAGATATTATTTGCAGAATTTAGTTCAATAGCAACGCGTAGAATTGCATCATATGTCACTAGTTCTTGTTGCTATTTTACATTAATATGTCATGGTGCCTCGTTAAAATGATTTTGTGACATTATGGGATCTTGTCGCTTATGGGGACTTTAAGCTGAGGAGAAATTCTCTTTTTGAAGCATTTATAGCTTCATTTTTTGATCCATGCCCCTTTCCCAATCAACAACATTGCCTTTTAGACAGTCTTATTAAGTTTAGGTCTCAAAAATTGTCCATGCAGAAAAAAGTTAACACTTAAGAATGAATATTGGTGGTGTTTCCTCTCCTCTTCTCCCCTTTTCCCTCTTCTGTTTGCACTGAAGCAGAATATTGTTTTTCCTGCTATTATGGTAGTTTTGTTAAACTAAAAGCAAGTCCACATGATTAATGTGATGCATCCTCTGTATTCAGATTGATTCTCTTCAAAAGCTGGATAAAATGCTTGATGCATGTCAGAGGCTTGGAGTGGAAACTAATCCTAGTGTCATTGATGGTTTGGCAATTATTCCTCTATTCTCATGGTACCACGAGGTAATCTTACTGTGAAATAGCAAAACTATTTCTTTTTTGCAGCTGGGTCATTCTGTGCACATCTTGATGTCATTTCTGCTTTATCCCAGAGTTTTGATAGGGAAAAGGACATACCTGGCATCCGCATTCCTTCTTTGGAGCTGGTGATTCACTTTCTTTCTCCTTGTAAGGATTTTATCTTTTAGTTTGATGATATGTTAGTCGACCTTGTTTTCTTTCAAAATAGATAAAAGATGAGCAAGTTGAGTGTGTCAATCTTTAGCTTACTGACAACTGAAATTGAAATGAGAAGTGCTTACTTGACTTCCTCGTTATCACTTAATTCATCTAAAATTAAGTCTATTTGTTAGCTCTTCCATCACACTCAGTGCTCTGAAGTGATGTGCATCCGTTTGCACTTTGTTTTTATCAGTAAAAAATTCCTGATTGGTCCAAGGAAAATGTGCTTATTACCTTGGGGTGACTTCAACTTTCTGTTGTGTGTAGGTGAGTATATGGGGATAATTGTTGACATTTGCAAACTACTTGCTCATCTTCTTTTGCATTTTATTTATTTACCTATCTTAGTGACTCTTCTGTTTTTGGCTGCTTTGGATGCACTTCCTCTGTTCTGAGCCTGTTCATTTTACTACTTGTATTGTAGCATTTCTCTGTGTTTTTTGCGAGTTTGGAATTCTCAGACAATTTTTTTTTTCTTTCAAGAAGTTTTCCTATCTATTACACAGTTAATAGACGTTGGTTTATATGATACTTGTAGTTTACTGATTCTGTGTTCTATGGTAGACTGCTAGTACAGTGCAATATTACTGTTGTAATTCACTCTTATCTTTTCTGACACAGGCATGTAAGGACTTTCGTGCATGCAAGTGGCCCGACGGACTCACAAATGGAGATAACTCCCTTGCTACACATTTTGATGCCATGAATGACAAAAATAAGGAT
Organism: Solanum acaule; assembly: GCA_036250505.1. NCBI lineage: Eukaryota > Viridiplantae > Streptophyta > Magnoliopsida > Solanales > Solanaceae > Solanum > Solanum acaule. Next base: position 4,703 of record JAJOOR010004163.1, read on the forward strand.
ACAGTCCAGGAAATGCTGGCAAGCTGCAACCAGATAATTTCATTCTCACACTTTATTCCAAGGTTAGTGGGTAGCTCAGACAAGTCCAAAATTTTCTGAGTTGCTATCTAAATTTGATTGGTTATGTTTGAAAAACCTCAGTCTTGGCTACAGTAGAGACTTCTAGTAGGATTTAATGAGGTTGATGTTTGTTAGAGACTCTTGAAAATTTGGTGTTACAATTTGAATAAAATAAAAAGACCCCCTGAAAATTTGCCCCTTCTCTCCGTTATAGATTACCTAATTTGACATTTGAGTGATAAACATAAAATGTTTGATATCTCAGTGGTTGGCTTTTTCCCTGTCACCCTTGCTGTAGAGTTCATCCTTTTATTCACCATAGGAGGGCTCACTGGAATAGTTCTGGCTAATTCTAGGCTAGACATTTGTCACGTCCTGCCACTTCGCAGTCAAATTTTGCATCCGAATAGGGGCGGAAGAGTCTAGAGTTGTGGAGGGGTTTATAGAGAACTCTAGAAGCCCTTAGATATTTCAAGAAGGCTATAGAACTCCTTAGAGCTTTCTTTAGAATACTCTAGAATACCTTAGATATTGTCTTAGAAACCCTTGGAAAATCCTAGAATGTGTAGAGAATTCTAGAGAAGGGACCAAAGTGTAAATACTTAGGGACTTGTAAAGTAAATATTAATTACACTTTAGTCCTTAGGTGGTAGTATAAATAGAGGTGTCATTCATTTGTAAGGCATCCAAACTTGAACCAAGCATCCAACAAGTTGTAAGCAATCTTCCAAAGCAATACAAAAGCCTTCTTCCAAAAGCTCTCTTGTTCTTTCCAAATCTTTCTTTGCATTCTCTTAGCGATCTTAGTTTCAAAGGGCTTACTTGAAAGATTAGTGAGTAAGTTGTCAAGTGCCGCACGGATCATTAGTGAGACTCTAAGTCCGTGACACATTGCTCTACATGATACTTATTATGTGGTTGCACATTTCCATTATGTACTTTCTATGGGAGCCCTTTTTGCTTTATTTGTAGGATTTCACTTTTGGGTAGGTAAATCTTTGGTCGGACATACCCTGAAACTTTTGGTGAAATCCATTTTTGGATCACCTTTTTCGGGGTTAATATGACCTTCTTTCCTATGCATTTCTTAGGGCTTTCGGGTATGCCACGTCGCATAATCTAACCCTGTTTCCACTCTGATGTACCTGCCATAAGTGATGTAGTTCTTCTAGACTCTGTAGAGATATAACTATAATTTCCTTACCATCCCCCCATAGAGTTTGCCATATCTCCTTGAAACGTTCTGTAAAACATCACATTCCCAACACAAGTTTTTTGTCCATCTTTGTTTGGCTGGAGAATCTTCTGCCCCGCTCAATGAACACAATCCATCTATAAGAATCCTCTTTATATTAATTTATTCGAAAGATTTTCCCCCTGAAATGAAATATTGTCTCCCATAATAAAATAAAGTAGCACCATAATAGAGGGGACTCGCCAGAATGAGCATAGTGTAGCAAAGAGAGAAGGTGACACATTTCCCAAGTCAGAGATTTCTCTGTGTTAAAAAGCTAAGCGTCTCTATTGCTACTTTCATCAATACATGCATCAAGATAGGGGATTTATTTTGCCTTTTGGGTGGGGGCGGTGGGGGGTATGGTAGGGGCAGGGCGCAATGCATACTAAAAAACTTATGATTCATCACGGTAGTGGGCATTCCACCTCACTGGCACTACAAGCTTACTAAATAACCAAGGTTCAGAAAGATTATGTTAATGATTGGAGTCCTTAAACATCTTATGCTGATGATGACGTTGTTTTACCCTGACTGGAACTGTTATCTGTCATCTTTTTTTGCAGACTGGAGCTTTGTCCAGAGAAGAGAATGCTTTTCTATCCTAACCTTCCAAAAATGATTGGTTCTGACTTTCTTGAGGCCCATATAAGATACATACATGGAGCTAGAGGGAACACAAACGCTTGTCATATTTTTGGTCACACCCATTTCTGCTGGGATGTCCTGCTTGATGGCATCAGGTGTGTTCTGTTCTTGGATGCATTAGACTGTTCATTCACATAAACGCCTACTACTTGTAACCAATTTTCAATTGAAGCGAAATTTAGTGTGTACGGTTCTTGTTGTTTTTTCTTTTGGGTTTTGATCTTAGAATATGATGACGAGAAGACATAAATGTTATTGATATATCAATAAGCTAAGATGTGTTTTCAGCCTTGAAATAGTTTTGATGAGAGAACTGAAACTCCCATTGCTTGGCATTTCAAGGTTGAATTTACTAAAAGTATATTGGTTATAATTTATGAAGAACTTACATTGGGTTTTGTCAAAGATCAAGTTAACTTCAGTAATGAACAATTGAAGAGAGAGGGAGAGAAGTCGCAACTTAGGAGTTAACTTGTTATGTTACGGCCTATGACACTCAATTCAAAACGTTAGGTTTTTTTATCTGATGCAGGTATGTGCAGGCGCCATTAGCGTATCCAAGAGAGAGGAAAAGAAGAATGAACGGAGGAGAAGATTGGCTGCCATTTTGCATTTACTCTAATGGTGAACTCACTGAGAATATGTCCCCCTGTTACTGGTCTGATTATTATGCCTCTAATCCTAGAACCCCTGATGTAACTGAACTTGCTCCATGGGTTGCCAGATTCTACCGTAAACTTTAGCAATCTCTTAAGAACAATAATTTTGTTCCAACGCCTATCCCATTCTTTTGTACCAATTACCATTTTGTAATTTGATTTAATTTGTCATGACATTCATTCAGTTCTCCCATTGTCACTCGTACAGACTCCTTTTATAGGAAATGACTGAAAAATGTATCCTGCCATGAGTTTCTTTCCTCTATATATGCAAGTAAACGCAAACATAGAATGGTAACATGGACTCTAATAAATAAAAAATTAGACGGATAAAAGTAGACTTTATTCATGCTATTACTGGTCTGGGATCATCGTCTTGATTTCGGCAACTTAGGAAATGTGCAACTACATACAGAAGTATTAAACGCAGAAAATGGAATTAAAAAGCAACCATAAACTGGACTACAAACATCACATTAGTTTTTAAGCACAATCCTTTTTTATTCACAAATGAAGGACTCTCTAGTAATCTTCTGGTGCCAAGGGCTGGTGGGTAGTAGGGCGTGGAACGGTTTCATGCTGTATGATCCCATACTCGTAGATAAGTCCAGCCAGGGCTGCACCGACGAAAGGGCCCAACCAGTAGATCCAATGGTTCCTCCACCTCCAACCCACTAGAGCAGGCCCAAATGCCCTTGCTGGGTTCATGGATGCCCCCTCAAAAGGCCCTCCCACCAGGGTGTTTGCCCCCAGAATGAATGCAATGGCAAGAGGGGCAATGGTGCTCAAGCTTCCCCTCCTTGGATCAACAGCAGTTGCATATACTGTGTACATTAGTCCAAATGTCATCACTATCTCCATCACAAGTGCATTCAAGTTGCCCACCCCTGCTGCAACCGAGAATCCCCGTGGCCGCTGCACCAACACAACACAACACAATACAATTACACCTCAATCTCAAACAACAAACAAAAGGAAAAAAAAAAAGATTGTTTTCGTTATTACCAAGCCATCCGTAGCAAGCCTCAACAAAAGAGAGGCTAAAACAGAACCAAAAAGCTGAGCAACCCAATAATAGATAGCACGAACAACAGAAATCCTGCCTCCCACAAGTGAACCAAAGGTAACAGCTGGGTTGATATGTCCTCCAGAAACATTCAGGCTAGAAGCTACAGCTGCAAAGAAGGAAAACGCATGCGCCAGCGCTATCACTATCAGTCTTGATGACCCTAACCCCGTATCTGGATATAACTTGTCTGCACAACAAAAATCATAGTAAAACATTTGTGATAGTCAAACGACTGTAATTTGGTGGTGAGTAAAAATCACTAGAAACCATCATTCAAATTCGAATAAAACCTTGGTGGACAGAGTAACCAAGTAGCTGTGCTAGTGAGAGATAACAAGCACGGGGATATAGTAATGACACAAAAGAGAAAGAAAAGTTGTCAACATGATGCATGTTGACAACTTTAGTTAGAACATAACAAACTTCACTTTTATATCTTACCAATAGCAAGAACAGAGCCTTCACCGGCGAAAACGAAGATGAAGGTGGATAAGAGCTCAGACAAGGTGGCTCTCATGGAATCAGGATGAGTAGCTTCATCCGCCCTACCAAAAGCATATCTCCTTGCTGGCATAGCCATAATTATAATCAACTTGCTGTCAATGTTGAGAAACTTTTATTAGTACTACAGATCAAATCTGTAAATCAAGATTCTTAATTAATCTGATAAAACTTTTGAAGTGACACAAGAAATGAAGAAGATAAAGATGATCAAGCTTAAGCAAGAAGGAGATAGTGTTATAGAAAAATGAAGTGGACACTTGGGTGAAGTTTTGCATGAAAATTGACACGTACTACATAGGTGTCTATTTCAAATCCAATTAAACACCGTTTTCTTCTTACACCTAACACTTAGTTCAAAGTCCATCCATACTAGGATTAAATGAAACCATGTTCGAGTTTTTTCTATTTTATTTCCTCAATCTCATCTTCATCCACAAATTGCAAAGAAGTCTGGGCTTTATTCTAATCGTCATCCATTTTGCTTGCAGCCAAAATCAATTGGTCCCACTTCAGGAGTTTCTTGGCTACTAGTACAATGTATTAATGGGGAACACATTCCAAGTTTTTTTAATTTTATAAATGATCTTGAGTTTACTCTTTAAGTTGATTACTCTTTTTTTCTTTTTTGTAATCAGAAGATTATATTAGTATAGTATTATTTTCAGGATGGAGTGATCAAGTTAAAGTTGGCTATATGAATATTTACTGGTTATATTGGTTCATTTAAGTTTATCTGAATTCAATACTTAGGAATACTCACATCGAGGGATCATTATGAGTTGATTAATTATACGTTGTTGTGACCTAACTACACCTTTAATCGAACTTGGGACAATCACACCTCCCAATTTTTTTTTATGGAATTTAATCAAATTAATGACTCAAAAAAAAAATGAAAAAAAGAACTGTACTATATGCTATTCCTTCAAAAGGGTGTGTTCATCAAGTAAAAGATGAAAAATGGAAAAAACAAAATCAATATCTACAAAGAATTAACTTGAAGAATGAGTAATATCATAAAACTAAGTTTACTCTGCTAAAAGCCTGTTCCTAAATTTCTAATCTATTTTCTTGATTACAATTTAGGAAATAGCCTTTGATAAGGTATGCGCATACTCTATTCTCTCAAAGATCTCACCGGTTGAAATCAGAGTAAAGTATGTACATATTTTACCCTTTCTTTACTCCCATGTTAGGATTGGAGTACGGCAATGTATGCATCCACTCTATTTTCTTCAGAGTCCTCCTGATGGGATTATACTGAATATATTGTTCAGACTTCAATTTCATTTGATGAAATTATACTGGATATATTGTTTAGGCTCCACCTGATGAAATTACACTGGATATGTTGTTGTTGTTGCGGCTTGATTGCAATTTAGGAGGGAAAGTTCAAGTCTTCAACTAAGAGACTGAATCATCTTCCACATCAGTGACTAAATGCTTTGGTTCAAGCTCAATCTCTTCAATTCTTCTCAACACTTCACTCATTTTAGGCCTCTTTTCTGGTGCCTCATCTGTACACTGCAAAGCCAATTCAGTAAGCTTCAACATTTCATCATACCCTTCTTTTTGTGCAAGTATTTCCATATCCAAAATGTCTGTTGACCAATCATTATTCACCACTGTCCTTACCCACTCTGACAACTCATCATCAACATAACTAGTAACCCCATTTTCTGGTGAAAACAACTCACCAGGTACTTTTCCAGTGATCACTTCCAACAGAAGAATACCAAAGCAGTAGATATCAGCTTTTCTTGTTAACTTTTTCCCTTGAGAAAACTCTGGAGATTTTCCTACTGCTAATTTTCTTAAGGATTCTTTAGATGGTAGCAAAGGAAAGAATCCATAATCTGTCAGCTTAGAATGGTAGTTCTTGCTTTGGTCTTGCTGGATTAGAACATTTTTTGATCTGATGTTCCCATGTGGCACCTTATGTGATTGTAAGGACTGGTGCAAGAAATTTAGACCCTTTGCTACATCCTTTATGAGGGATATTCTTGCTGTCCAGTGTAGTGGTTGTCTCCCAATTCCTCTGTTTCCTGAAATCAAGAATCATAAGTTTTTACAAGGTTGAATCTTAAGGGGAAAAAAGAAGGGAAAATGGTAAAAGATATTCCTCTATTACTACTACAAGACGACAACAACATGTTCAGTAAAATCCCACAAGGGGTTGAGTGTCCGCAGACCTTACACCTACCTCTAAGCAATTTCAATTTTCACAGTAGCACTATAGAGAAGGGAAAGCCCACCTCAAAAGTCATTTGATCATGAGTTCATAGTTTAGAATCAGAATGAATATGAATATATGAATGACCTCAAAGTATAACACGAGACGTTTTACTAATGATAAGGATATGAATGACCTTAAAGTAATTAAGATATTTCGTGTAGGAGGGGTTAAATTTAGACATTTTCCCAAAAGTAAAAGAAAGTTAATGAACCAACCATGTAAGAGCCCAAACAAGTCTCCTTGTGGAACATATTCATAAACAATGAGCTTCTCATCCTTGGAATAGTAGAAGGACAACATCTCCACTAGGTTTTCATGTTTCAATTTCCCAAGCAACTGAATCTGTTGTGTGAATTCCTTTTTGCTTAAAGAATTCATTTCTTTGAGTCTCTTAACAGCAACAACAGAACCAGATTCCAGGATTGCTTTATATGTTGTGCTTAGCTTTCCTTTTCCTAAAACTTCAGCTGATGCCCTTAACAAGTCATCCATGTCAAAGACTGACATATCCTTTTCAAAGAATATTAAGTCCAATGCTTTTTCTGGATCTTCTGTGCTCTTGGACCAATAACTTCTCTTTACCACATTCTCTATTGAAATATTACCTGTCAAAATAGAAATTGGAAATGTTAAAAGATGTAATAACAACAATATTAACTGCTCCATCATCACATGGATCTTTTAAGTTTAATTGAATTAGCTAATCTAGTTCTATGTTGTATAGCCACAATATCTATCAGAAACAGTCTCTCTATCCCACAAACTTAGGGGTAAGGTCTACGTACACTTCACTCTCCCCAGACCTCACTTGTGGGACTATACTGGTATGTTATTGTTGTTGTATAACCACAATTCAGGGTCGAGAGACTAGATCCCATCTTATTGAGCTAGAAATGGTTGACTTCAACTTCATAATGTATATGGATTGGTTGTCTTCCTATCATGAACTAATCATCTTAGCACCTCTGGAGCAGCCCCAACGAGTTCTGAATGACCTTTTCGCAGTCACAATCATCTCTAGCACCTCTGGAGCCAATGAGTTCTGAATGACCTCCTTTTCGTGATTAACATAAATTGTTTAATATTTAAAAAAAAATACATATTTCGCCTTCGAAAAATGTGTCTCACCAGATAAACTCATCATCTAATTCAATCTTAGTAGTGATAACTTTACCCCCAGAATAACTGGCATTAGCAAGGATAACATAGATGATACAATAAAACTGTTACCTTGTTTGTCTTCTCCTTGTGTTTCCATTCTTTTAGATCTTCTAAAGTAACAGAAAAAAATGAACATGATTGAAACAAGAACAAGTACTGCTACTGCTGCTGCAATCAAAGCAATACTCCATACTTTAAGGCCATTCTTTTTCTTTTCACTTGGTGCTTTAGGTGGACTTGCAGGTGATATTGAACAAGGTATTCCTACAACTTCACCACACAAATTCGCGTTATTCTCATAACAACTCTTCGAAAATCTCTTCAGGACAGGAGTTTCAGGGATAGGTCCTTCCAGTTTATTCGAAGACACATTGAAACCAATCAAAGTCTGTTGATTAAATGGTGGAATTGAACCTTCAAGATCATTCCCCTGGAGCTCCAATTCTGTTAGTTTTTTTAACTCAGTGTACCCAAACGGAATCAAACCCAAAAATCGATTATCTGAAAGAAAAACAAACTCCAGGTAGATTAGTCCTGTGAGATTGGGAACAGGACCATACAATAAATTGTTCCTAAAGCTGATTTTTGTCAAATAAGTTATGTGCAACAAGAATGTTGGTGGAAGTGATCCAGTTAACTGAATTCCTTCTAAAACAAGTTGATTTACATGCCCATTAGAACACGAAATTCCAGCCCATTTACTCTGGTTGTTGTAACAAGGAGGCCCTGTCCATTGTGAATGTAAAGCAACAACACTTGAATTTACACTATCTCTCAGCTGCAACAAAGCATCTCTTTCATTTGGGAAAAATTCAGCTGATTCCACCACCAGAAACAACGCGAAAAATAGGATCGTTCTACGCATTTCTGGTCGTGGCAACCTTGACTTTGAAGAATAATAGATAAGTAATACTTAATAGATTGAGAATTTACCAGTTGTATGTAGTAGGTGAAGTGAAATTGAACATTGGGGGTATAATTCAAACAATGTCAAACACATCAAAAAGTTGAAAAAAAAGTTATAGTGATCTCCATTACAGAGTTGTTAGTATTTTTTTTTTGTATAATATGTGTGTAGGAGTATTATTTTAGACAGCTTTGACGTTGTAGACAAAGGTGATAAAAGATTCCCAAAGGAAGACGTGAAAGCGGACAGAACAAAGAATATGATTATTATGTAGATTAGTATAGTATTAAACAAGACATGTAGAGACATGATATTTGTCAAAGTTTTTATTCTTGTTTTTAGTTGGTGGTTTGGGTCGAGGAGTTGAACTATGCATGACAATTGGGTTTTTTAAGACACTTAAATTATCTTTTCACGAGATTCATATTACAACTATTACAAAACATATCTCGTTACTAAGTTGGTTAACTCAAGCAATGATTTGTGTTTTAATTCAAATGGAATGATACTTTAGGCAGGTAAAGACAACAATGAATAATTGAGTTATGAAACTCGCAAAAAAGTGATGGTTTAAGTGTGTTTTAACCATTTTTTTTTATAAAGATAGTATCAGATCAGTTTGTTCGCACCTCAATTATTTCACTTGGTTCTTGTCACCTTTAAAGAGTACAAGTAGCTTTGTTTATCAAGACATAAGAAAAGTGGAAATAAATTCACTTGAAATTTCATGATATCTGGTCAGCTTACACACACTTTGACTATACCATCAAATTCTTGTTACCTTCGATGAATATATGTACTGAATAACTATTTTTACCAAAACATAATACGATGTGAAGAAATAATTTTTATTATTATTTTTGTCTCCACTAATATTTGAACTTGAAATCTTCCTCCACTTTATTGATGATTGGGCAATATACTTAGGTGCATAATTGGTGGTTGTTGACAACTATATATTAAAAGCACCTTAAGGGAGTCCTAATCATAGATAAGGTAGAAGTTTTTCTGGATAGTGTATTATATTATACTACTATATTATTGTATTGTTCTTATATGATAATACATTGGGTATGATGTTGATTTCAATGAGAGTGATTCGAGTTGGCAGCATTATAACAAAATATTGTTGAAATTTGAAATTTTTCCTTCCTATTTTTGACATTTTGTGTGCGCCAATTGAGACTTCGCAGTGTCAATGAAATTAATCATTTATCTACGTTATTTAAGGGGAATTAGTCAAATGATACCATTACCAAATAAGGTCATTTTTTTCTTTTGTGGTTGGCAACTAAGAATTTTGTACTAATATTCTTAGTTTGAGGGTCTAGACTAGAGTACCATAGGCACAATTTTCCTTTGAAAAAAGTGGCTATATATGTTGGCATTTCCACATACAATTTTTGGTATTTGATTAGCAAAATATCATATTATTATTATTTTTTTCCTGGGATACTAGTGGTGTTCAAGAGGAGGGGATTTTAGTAGCTCAGTTGGTTGGCTATCTGAACTCCTACGTACCTTGTTGGTGAGAGTTCGATTCCTCACATTGTAATCCCCTCTCCATTTCCCCTACCCTCAATTTTTTTTAATTTAAAAAGAAAGTACCAAGTTAATATAAGTATAAATTGATTATTTCATCAGACATTTATTACTTTTTTATAAATATGGGTTTGATAATTTTACCTATTATATGATTTAGGCAAATCGAATCACCACCATATGGAATGTTGACTCTACTTATTAGAACTTTTTAAGCATGTGAACTTCTTTTCATTTGTTGAGTTACTATTTTTTCCATTTGTTGGGATTTGAATCCAAGTCTTCGTGGTGTTTTATTATGTTTCGTTTATTATTAGGTATATTTCTGAATTTATTTTCGAGATTAAATTTTTAATATCACAAATGACTCGATAACATTTGTCCCAAAAACCACTGAATTAGAATTAATAGCAAGCAGTTTTAAATTGTGACATTTGGTACGGTTACTGAACTAATTAACTTGTGTAAAGACCGGTTAAATAAGTTGAGAAATTCTCATCTTTGTAATGATTCTTAGTGACCACCAAAGTTTTTTGATGATCAATTTATTTTACTAATATTAAATGTTGTGATAAATTTTTGTTCATTTTTAATTAAATATTTTAGATTTAAATTTTAATCTTTAAAACATAAAATCCTGTTTAATAAGAAATGATTTACCTCAAAATGAAATTTCTAACATAAATTTAAATTGATTAAACTATAAAATAAATATCAAATATCGAATAAGATATTCAATAAATTAATAGACCTTCCAACATACATAAATTCTACATAACCAACTTATTTAAATCAACAAGTATTTCTTTAAAAAAAAACAAAGTCACCTAATCATTGTAAAGAGTCCGGAATCCTAATTCAGCGTTTCTCAAATAATAAGTACGGAAAAAGGCCTAAAATATCCTCGAAGTATTGAAAATGGTACACAACTAACCTTCATTCATCTATTGGCTCCCAAATACCCTCCCCATCCACCTATTGGCTCACAAATACCCTCTTCATCCATCCACCTTTGAGTCCAATTTTAGCCACTTCATTAACGGAGCACCATTTAAAATAATTAAATAATCCTTTTAATTATGTGACGCTCAACCATTGGTTACAATTTAATTATTTAATATAATTTTAAACTCACCCATTACCCACCCATTTTTAACAAAACACGCCCCAATACTTATTAAACCCGCCCACCCCAATACAAAAAGATTTCAACTAATAAAAAAGAACCCTAAATCTTTCGTTCCCAAATTTACACTCCATTTCCCCAACTCCTTTGTAAAATCTTGAAAGTTCTTCAATTTGGTATCTTTTTCTGGTAATGCTAATTGAAGATTTGGGGAATGGCTAGTGATAAGATTCAATTGGGTCAGTTCATTTATGTCTATGATGGAATAAGAAGATGTGTCATCTGAGAGTGATTCAGTTTGGAAGATGGAGTGTAAATTTGGGAACGAAGGTTTTAGGGTTCTTTTTTATTAGTTGGGTTCTTTTTGTATTGGAGCGGGCGGATTTAATAAGTATTGGGGCGGGTTTTGTTTAAAATGGATGGGTAATGGGTGAGTTTAAAACTATATTAAATAATGAAATTGCAATCAATGGTTGAGCGCCACGTAATTAAAAGGATTATTTAATTATTTTGAATGGTGCTCCGTTAATGAAGTGGCTAAATCTGGACCCAAAAGTGGATGGGGAGGGTATTTGTGAGCCAATAGGTGGATGTGGAGGGTATTTGGGAGCCAATATGTGGATGAGGGGCAGTTGTATACCATTTTCAATACTTCGAGGGTATTTTAGGCCCTTTTATTATTAATACAATTCTAACGGTATCATTTTTCTTCTTTTTCTTTGTACCCGATAAAATAATTTTATTTAGGTTGTGTTTGATATGAGAAAAAAAAAATTAAGAAAAAGTATATTACCTTACTTATTTTATAATATCTAATAAGCACATAAAAAAATATTAATAAAGATAATCTATATAATTTAGTCAAACATTATGGAGCAAAAACCAAAAAATGAGGAGTGGAGGTGACTAGGAACAGTGGCGGAGCCAGGAATTCACGAAGGGTGTCAAAAAAAAGGGAAAAAAGTTCTTGCTATTGAGATTCGAACACATGAACACTTAATGGCTCTTTTCAAGACATCTAAAACCACTAGGCTATAACATCTTTTTTCGTCAAGGGTGTCCAAAATATATTATTTAATCACTTTGTATATTATTTTACTTATATATAAGGTATTATTTTCCGACGAAGGATGTCCAAATGGAATAGCAACTCCCCTGCTCGGGAGATGCTAAGGGAGAGGGAGCGTACCTACTTCCATCAATACTTATGAATTGTTATTAAGCATACTATTAACATAAAATGAAAGTCTTTATTATTTGGTCATTATAAATTTAATATTAATGGCTCTTTCTTAGGTAATTCCGGTTTATAGGGTATTAGAAGAATTATATGTAATAATAGATCGAGGTGATTGGATAATAAACTTTATGAAGGATATTTCAATCAGTACTAATACACTGACATGATTATTTGCTCTTATTTAGGGACTCAAGATTACGTAGGATAATAATTTGGTGCCTTTGAAAATCTCCACGAACTCAATTAAGGTAGCTAATTTTATCAATTATAATAATGAATTTTAAAGCTTTTATAAATTCGTGAAGATAAATCATTGATGCAATAATTAGGAGATTTAAAACTTTCACATACCTATAAAAAAACTGAATAAAGTGGCTGACCTCTTAGACAAGAAAGGGGTTGAAGCAATTATTTGATTGCATAAGAATTTTGTTATTTTCTTTCGTGTTTACAAATAAGACAGTATGAATAAATAGTAAAAACTTATTTCCCTTTTTTTAAAGAAAATTTCAGTTCATAGTAGTAATTCGATAGCAACCAAACTACTCCCTTGTTTTGTTATGCTGCTACTTAAACTTTTTTGCAAATATTATCCAGTTAACCAAAAAATAAAAAATATCATTTTAAATGAAAAATTAAAAAAAAATACTTTAACTGATCAGATACAAAAAATAATAATGGACAAATTATACAAATGTTAGCGCATAAGCTTTATTTATCATCCTTTTAATCTAATTTATAACAATTACCTAAAATGTGTTATAAAGGGTGATTAAGGCGTCATGCGGAAGCTTACAATTGCAAATCATAAGACGATAAATTAGACGACACATAAAACAATACTAAAAGACATAATATTATTATACAATATGACCAATTGACCTACATAATTTAAAACTAATTAAAAGCATGGAAACTGTAGAGAGAAAATCTCCCCATAAATAAAAGTCTTTAAACGACTACATTGTGGATTCTATTGTGTTTGCTATGAGAATAGGGATCTTCAATTTATAGATCTCCAAATTCTTCCTCTAAAGGAAAGAATAAACCAAATATGGAAGAAAATTATATTTTCCTTTCAGAAAAAGTCCAAGCATTTATGGTAATACTTTGACTTTTCTTTAAGGAAAAAAATAAACTTCAAACAAGGAAAGAAAATCGGGACAAAACCCTAACAAATCTCCCCTTTTGGCTGGATTTTCTTGACAAAATTTGATATGTCTTCACATGCATGATATCTTCGTTCTTCACATAGTCTTCATCACTGCTACTTGTCATGGTTTTAAAATAAAGTTTAAAATATATGGGTTAAAAATAGTTTAAAAATAATTTATTTTTATTTTCAAAGATGCAGTCTCCACATGTAGCTGGATAGAAAACTTCATTATCATCAAATTTATTACAAATTGATTTGAAATCGCGTTGAACATGTCTTCAACCTTGATGAACCTAGGTCATTGAACCATTGGATCTTTGAACCATGTGCTTTGATACCACTTGTTGGGGTTATGAAGGGTGATTAAGACGTCATGCGGAAACTTACAATTGCAAATCATAAGACGATAAATTAGACGACACATAAAACTATACTAAAAGACATAATATTATTATATACCAATTGGCCTACATAATTTAAAACTAATTAAAAGCATAGAAACTGTAGAGAGAAAATTAAACGACTAAATTGTGGATTCTATTGTGTTTGCTATGAGAATAGGGATCTTCAATTTATAGATCTCCAAACTTTTCCTCTAAAGGAAATAATAAACCAAATATGGAAGAAAATTATATTTTCCTTTCAGAAAAAGTCCAAGCATTTATGGTAATACTTTGTCTTTTTTTAAGGAAAAAAATAAACTTCAAACAAGGAAAGAAAATCGAGGGAAAACCTTAACAAAATGACCATTCAATCATATTTTCCCCCCAAAAATGACTACGCTACCTTTTCTTCTTCTTCTGCATCGTCATCATCCTCCTCCTCCTTCTGCGTCTTCCTCGTCCTTCTTATTTTGCAACTTCTTCCTCCTCCTTTTGCGTCTTTTCTTCATTCATCTTCTGTGTCTTTTTAAAAATTTCAACGTATGACAAACACAAATCATTTTGAGGAAATTATATATCAAAAGACTAGAAACATTCAGAAAATTTCATACCTAAAATTTGAGACTGTTTAGAGGTGATTCTGAGTTGATCGGGATTGAAAAATCAGTTGTATATTTTATGTACAATTAAGCTATATTCAGGTTTTTGAGTGTATCATAATGTATAATTAGTGTATACCTCATGGATTTGTAGGCTATACTTATTATATAGTCGATGTATAATTTCTATGACTTTAACTATTTTTTCTATAAATTAAACTATAATTATATTTGTTATAAACTAATTACTTTATTGTGTATATTTGTAACTATCACAAAAATAATTTAACACCAATCATATTGAGTACTTAAAAAGAAAATTAAACACCAATCATATTGAGTACTTAAAAAGAAAATTAAACACCAATCATATTGAGTACTTAAAAAGAAAATAAAAAAGGGAAAATAACGTGACTAAACAAACATTTACTAATTAATTATTTAAATTAGTTGTAGTTTGAAGAAATTACTTTTCGCCACTAACACATAACATTATTTACGTGGGTCGCGTCTAGAATTTGTATAATTCGGTTCCTAATTGTATAAGTTCAGAATTTGTATAATTCAGTTCTTAATTGTATAAATAAATTTTTTGGATATGCTTACCCTAGCTATTTGTATACGTTTCATTTATCTTGTTTGTATATGATTTGTTGATGCATTTGATTTGTATAAGTTATGGAAAAAATCCTAAATTCCTAAATACAAAATTTGTATATACTTACTTTATTTGTATATTGACTAACGAAATATATAAATGGAAATATTCATAGCAGACAAAAATATGTTATAGAGCGTAATTAGACAAACTGTTGCTGAAAGAACATATTAAGGACCTGTTTGGCCATAGGTTTCCAAGTAAAATTTGGGGGGAAAATTGACAAATAGTGTTTGTCCAAACAATTTGTCATTATTTGACAAATATTTTTGGCAAATACCCAAATTTCCAAATACTAGAAAAAATTAGTGTTTAGGCCAAATCTCATTACTTGGGAGCTTTTAAAAATTCAAATTCTACACTAATTTTTTTACAAAAGCATTCTCTGTAGTAGTTGTTTGTGCTGTATTACACAATTTTTTAACGTGAAAACCAAAGCAGTGATGAAATATCAGTGAATATGAAAGTGATGATATGATTGTTGATGAAAATGGTGAACAATCGGCTCAAGGTGACAAAGTTATGTGTTTCGTCTACTTCTTGATGTATAGAATGATGCTTGTTGCACTCACCCCGAATTACCACATTGCTCCAGTATCATGGACACTACTTGTTATTTGCTACAACAAAGATCCAATTGACTTTTTGCAGAAGTCATAAATCTTGTTACGTTAACGTTTTTATCTTGCTATGTAATACAAACTTGTGATTAGTTTTGATAATTTTTAAAACTTATGGGTATAAATCATATTTTTTTAAAAAGTGAAATATGTTTCCCAAATATCATGACCAAATACATGGTGAAATTTCACCCAAATTTTTACCCAAATAATATTTGCCAAAAATATTTAAAATTCTATGATCAAACTCTAGCTAAGTTTAATCTCTTATGAAATTTCCTCATTAAAAAAAGGACTTCACTGATCACTCTATCTGTTAAATTGTTTTTTTTTTTACTTGAAATTAAAGCAGTACAAGAGAGGGAGAGAAATAAAAATAAAAATAAAAAGAATTTTTAGAAAAGCTGTCTTAAACCTCAGTCCCCAAAATGAAAAACAGGAGTAATTTTGGATTCTTAAACCCTCCCTCGCCAACGCTTACACTTCAAATATAGCAGCAAAGATTATTACACAGCAATTTTGTGTTGATTTGAGATGCAGATTGTTCGGCGGCTCTCCATTACTGTATCCAAACAAGGTTTGTTACAAGTAATTTTTTGTTAATCTGTGTAGAAGATGTAGTAGTAGTATGTGATCTTCAATATCTGAGAAAATGTTAATTCAAATGCATGCTGAATCTGATGTGCGTGACAGTAGTTGGAGATGCTTCAAATTCAGTTCGTGGATCGAAGACTCAGTGCCGGTGGAGGTCGTTTGCGGCCACCGTTCCGTCTGATTCAGCGGCAGATAGAAGGAAACCGAAAAAAGTATCAATGGAAGAAAGGATAGCAATGGTGGAAGGTTTTGTTAACAAGTAGTATATCGTTTTCCCTCTTTTTTAGGTTGACTTCTGCTTCTATTTTGTGTTTAATTGATGCAATAATTGTTGAATCCTATTCAAGTGTAGGGGGAGTGTAAAATATATTGTATGCCGCCTTTCTGTTAATTTTCTGCAAAATGTTGTTTCTAATCCTTGAACCTGTGACCTGCATCAACCAAATGAGTAACTCTATTGTGGCACTGATTTGACTGTACAAATTCAAAATTAGGCCTCAAGCTGACTAAAGAGTGAAAGTTAACATAATAGGAACAATTTGGGTACACTTAATTAGGAAATACTTCTATTTTGAAGCCATAGAGAGTTTTTTTTTATATAAGTAATCAGAGATTTTATAAATGCTTGCACTGAGCCAGACATAATGACAGATTATGCCGATCCCCTGTTGTATATTAATATGCATCTACATCATAACCAGGTTGCATAAAAAAGCAAGCAAAAAAAAAAGACATCTTTGTTAAGGGTATGTATGTTGCTCTTATGACCTTAAAAGATTCTGCCATTTCTTTCAAGCCAAACATGAATGGCTTGAGGAGTGCTATTCCAAGTCTTTTATGATTTCTTAGACGTCCCCTCTCTGTTCCAGCATTGTATTAGCTCAATAATGTATTTGGCATGATTTAGAACATGTCAAAGATTGCCACAAACTTGCTCCACAGTTTGCTGGTAACTCTGCATTAAAAAAAGGTGGCCAACATCTTTGGAGAAGCCTATTTGCAGTGCAATGTCGATACCTTTCCAATGGCATGAATTTTGAGGATTCATATACTGATCCCAACAAATTTGTTATTGAGGCATAATAATTGTTGTTGTTAATCAGCATGGATAGTGGAGAGGACTGTTTCAGTTTTACGACCTGATACCAAGTAGCAGAAATGCATTACAAATTAGACTTTGGACCCATTAGTTTCCAGAGTAGTTTTTCATATTGTTCGTCAAGTATTTGATATGTTATGAAGTTTGGTGCTATATATTTATTTAAGACGCATGACAGGGATTTTGCTGGCGATTTCTATTTTCAAATGCAACCCTTAACGAGTTTTGAAAGACTGATGCAAAGGGCTACTGCTAACCAAATAGGCATAAAGAATTTTCTGAATTTCATTTACAAGTTCGTACGAGTGTGAAGGAGGATTAACAAAGTTCCGTATATGCGAATTTGTGGAGGCAATATAAAATTGGATATATCTGCCTTAGTTTTATCATTATTAGGGGAAGCCAAGTCATGCTGTTCAACTTTATCTCTTTCACATGAAGTTTAATCCGTTTTGTTCAATTTGGTGATTGATGGTTGACTAATTTTAGAGGAAAAAGGCAAGGTTCCATGAGGGTTTTTGAATATAGTGGATAATATTTTCCTTCATGGATAATTTCCCTTCCCGTCCCCCTCACAAGTGAATATTTTTTGTTACTTATCATGTATCCAAATATGGCAGTGGGATAGTCGATGTGTGTTTTCTTGGAAATCATTGTTCTCAATTTTATCTTTCCCCCTGATACTTCATAAAAAGAATTTCCCTGGCGTCTTTCAAGTTCTACTTCTAAATTTGGCTGCAAAAACCTATTATATGACCCTTTTGTATACTATATCAATGACTTGGTAGAGTTTCAATGGTTGTATGATGCTCTTTTCTCTTGATTGGTCCACACTAATGAGATCCCTTCTCACTTTCCATTTGGTCAGAAGCTGGGAGCTCATAACCAAGATATTTCATGTTCTTGGAACTACCTTCTCCTAAAAACTACAGCCAGCTTATCAAGTGTCCTTAGCTTTCTGAATGCATGCACTATTATTAGATATTTGTGTGACTTGATTATGGTGCTGCTCTACCTATCTATAGAAAGGGCTCATTTTATGTTTTGAATTTTCTTAACCTAAGTAGGGACCTCTGTTTTACTTTTGAAACTTGAGCTAGCTGTAACAATCATCCATATTATTGTATCTTCTGCTTGCTTCATGACCTTTGAGTACATTCTGTGTAAGTGGACCTATGAACTTTTGTCATCCTGACGGAGTTGATGATAAGCAAAAAAAAAATAGCGTTCTTGAATTGGTTATTTGGTTGATATTTGAAAGCTACAATAGAGGAGTATGGCCAAGTGAATTGGTAATCCCAGGGGCAGAATTTTAGAAGTTAAAAATGATTTTTTTTTTGTGCAAACTGAGTTTTTATTTTTGGAGGTGTGCCAGTAATCAACAAGAATATGTTACTCTTATTTTCATGGAAAATGAGACATACATAGGTTTATTGATCACCTTGGAGTGTCCTTTGATTAAATTTTCTTCTATTTACTCATACTGGGGAGAAAAGCTCTAGTGGTAGTGCAGAAAGATGAAGAAATACTGGATATAGTATTTTCTTTGTCAATGTTACTGAATAATGGCCCTTTTAACAATCATAATAGAGCCTCTGGATGGCCCTTTAGGAGTTCCCTAAAGGTATTGTTGTCTCTGGATTGCAGAATCCTCTGTATTTTAAGTCATCAAACCTGTGTCTTAACTGAGTTGGAATTTATTTGTGAGTAGTCCTGGCTGTCAATAAGGATGTTACCCAGGAGCTTTTATGTCAATCAGACTACTAGTTAGGTCTATATCTGTTCCTTTACACCACCTTTACATGGCATCACTAAGCTAGACGGCTCCAGCCAAAGCAAAGAGTGAATGTTTATAGCTAATATGTAAGCATTGAAACAGGTCCTTAATTTGGTTTGCAGGATTTACAGTGGAGTTCTGAATTTTAAGATCAGCTAATCATCTTTTATCCATTTTGCAGATATAGAGCCATGAATGGTGGAAAATTTCCATCTGCTTATGCGGCAATGAAAGAAGTTGGTGGTGGGTATTACACTGTCAAGAAGATTGTCCAAGAAATGCAATACAATGCTAAAATGCCAGTAGATAAAGACTCTGTGGTTAAAGAAGTTTCCACTAGAAAAGCTGCAATTAGGAAGGATAAGAGCAAGGTTGAGGTAAAGCTGCAATTAAGCAGTGCAACATGTCTCGAACATGAATGTGAGGATACTAGTAGCAACTGTGAGACAGAGGCAAAGCTACAAACTCCAATTGCTGCAGAGCAGATTTCGTTGCATGAGATGTCAAGAATTTCTGGAAGTGTAAGTATGCTATAGACCTGTTTCCTGCAAGATTCTGGATTTTAATCAAATAGAATTCATCAATTTCTTCTGATTAGAAAAAATTCCATCAAGGTTATCTGCTGTGATTCTTGTGAACTGGACTGAAATTAGAGGAAAACTAGAAAATCACTAAATGCTCTTTGAGTTTGTCTGAGATATTGAAGGTTGATCACAATTTTGACCAACAATTCTTGACTTTGAATTAATAGTAATCCTAAGAAGTTCAATGATGTAATTGTTATCCACCACTATGCTGATTTTTGGAATAGGGTTTTGAATCCTCTTCTGAGGACTCCATAGAATCAGGCCTTTAAAGAGAAAAAAGGCATGGCAAGCTATCTTACTATCTATTTCCTTTCTGAGTCCCCAATTTTTCACTTGTATGTTGCATGTGGTAAAATAATTAAGTTTCTAATGCAGGATAATAAAGATGCTGCTGCACAAGTTCTTGGAGCGGAGGTAAAATCTTTTTCACATTCCGAGGAACCTGAGAATAACATAAAACAGAAAGACTCCCCTATGGAAGATTTCAAATTTGATGGCCGAAAGCAGATGGATGAGCAAATACATTCACCTGAACCTGAAAAGCCTACAAGGTAACCTGGTCATTTAAGTTGATATTTTTTGAAAGGTGCATGTCGTGTCTCAGGCTCACCGCTCACTACAACCATCAACCCTCCCAAAAATAAAAAACTCATTTATGTTGATTTTTTTGAAAGATGCATGTCATGTCTCAGGCTCACTACAACCATCAATCCCCCCGCTATCTTTCCGTTTGAAGTATCATTTGAATGTGTTACAGTATTACATAAGTTGCCACGTGCAGAACCAGACTAGCAAATAATGAAAAAGTTGATTATTTCAAGCAACAAATTTGGGCAAATAATGATTTACGTGGTGGGTTGTCTTTGCAGTCCCATTTAATCAACTTAGTACAGAAGCAATGGATGTTGTAAACACACAAGTGAAACACGATGTTTTGAGGGGTACCATTACGATCTAGTTAAAATTTGATAGATAAGGATCTTGTAAAAACTTTTTTCGAAGAATAGGCCAGACCGGTCAATGATGCCCATGTTTGTAGTTCGAAAGGAAGAGGATCCCTGGAAATTTATTCGAGCTTAATCCTTCTGAGAATTTTTATTCCAATCAACAGCCTCTTACCAGGTGATACTAAAGAGGGCCAGAGCTACATAAATCAGTTAGTAAAAGAACAGAAAATGCTTTTACTGTGTCACTTAAGTTATATAGGAATTCCTCCTAACCCAAGAGTTAAGAATAATAAAACAAATGATAGTTGTCGAGAAGTGCAAAATTGTATCTGTTCAATGCAGTTAAACTTGGAATTGCTCTGAGGTTAGGGCATCTTAAAGCAACTCATATTACGTTTTTACTTGTGCCTGCATTTGACAGATCAACAGACAATCAGAGGTCTCCAATCCTGCTTTAGTTTATTGGTTTTCATTTAAAATCTTTTATGCATGAGGCTTGTTTACGCCTTATCTGACATGAACTAGCTTCATATAGGAAATTATCGAATGAGCGCAAGGCTGATACACAAGCTGAAAGCAAACCATCCATGTGGAAAAATATGAAATCTTTTGCAGATGGAATCCTCAACATGTGGTGGAAACAGTAAATTAGCCCCCAGGTGGTCTCTAGTTTATGAATTTTTCCATTCAGATATGGTACTGTTTTTATCATCTCCTACTGTAGCCAAGAGTCCTGTATTGATGGCTTCCTCCAAAGTCCAAAGTGGTTCTGCAGAGTTATCCGAAAACAAGGAGATGGACTTCATTTACGTCAACATGAGAGATCTTGTTAGTATAATGTTATGCAGGCACGTCTGTGCAATGAATACATGATCAATAGTGAGAGAACCTGATGATGAGGGGTTGTTGTTTTGAAGCAGTTCTTTTCTCTTTACAAGATAGGAGCCTCTTGGTAGGAGATAATTGTTGTATTAGATGAGCTGCATTGGATATAAAATGGTTTATATAGGAGATGGTGTAATTCTATCCTCACTGGAGATGCATGTTCATGTAAATATCTCTTAAACAATCTAACCATTTTTATTTGTTCTTCTTATTCCTTGATATGCACACTTTTTTTTTTGGGAAGCTGGAGTTGTGCAAAATCAGCAAGATGAGCATACAGGGCGGTTCGTAACTCCGTAAATAATGAGCTCATCCCTCTACCCAAAGATGGCAAGTTAGATGAAAGAAATGTTAATGCAACATCCAAGCAAACTAAATATAGTCATCCTGTAAATAAGTTGTTGCAATTTTTCCCAGTTTTTTTGCAAAGAAAATTTCTCAAAGAATTGCAAGAAAGAAAAGTGAAAACAAATGTCTTTTCAATGGTGCTATAGTAAGTGTCTTAGAAGAAATGGTTTTTTTCCAATGGTACTACAATAAATTTCTTATGACAAAACCAATAAAAATAAAAATAGATAGAGTAGTGACTTTTTTGAACTAGACAAATGTATGGGGACAACATTGCAAAAGAAAAAAAAAAGGAAGTCACACTTGATCCTCACTTAACAATATTTGCATTTTTGAAAAATAATAATATGATTTTAGCATCTCTCTTAATTCTTATGTTACTTTTTTGTTTTCTATTCGATATCTGATAATCCATATTAGAGTTTGATTATTTTAAATTTATGGACACAACACTCCCTACCATGCATCCTATTCACATACTTCTTACTTATATCTTTTGTATAAAAATAAGGATTGCAAAACTAAGTTATCCATAAATATACATGTATTGTACACCATTATTATATTAATATGTATACTTCATATCTGATGATTATTTTTTTAGTGCGCAGCTATTTAAATTAATTTTTTTAATATATATATTAAGAGCCAATTTTATTTATATTCTCATTTTGTATTCCAAATCCAACGTCTACCGATCCATCATCTTTATCGTTGTACTTTTGATCATCTAAGCAGGTGATTGCTTGCTTGCTTACGTTCTATATTTGTTGATGTAATTTCTGCTTCTTTTGTTGTACCATTGAAGAAGCTAAAGAGCAAATCGTCTTCATCAAGGGGAACTGGTTCGCCCATGAAGGCCGTAAAATTGAATTGATTTTGTTCTAATAAGTAATCTGTAAGTGTTAAGGCACTTTTGGTTTTCTGTTCATATTTCTTCATATTGCTTCAATTCTACAAATTCAGTTCACATGATGTGTAATTGATGTCCAACTAATTTGGAATTGAGCCTTTTTAGTTGTTGAAATTTTTTAGTGTGTGATGGCTGGACTGGAGGAATTGAAGAAGAAACTTGTGCCTTTGTTTGATGCTGACAAGGGTTTTTCACCTACCTCTACATCCGATCCTTTTGATTCGTACTCTGTAAGTTTTTCTTTTTTGTTGTGAACTGAATTTTATATGAGGGATGGCCGGAGGGATGATATTGGGGTTTTTGTGAAGCTATCGGATGCCGGAACTGTAAATTTGTTGAGTCAATCATATGGAGTATACAATATCAATGAGCTGGGATTACAAAAGTGGCCTGTTGATGATACAGACCATGGTGAAAAGACATATAGATGTGCTTCCCATGAGATGAGGGTCTTTGGTGCCATAGGTGCCGGTGCCAGTAGTGTTGTTCAGAGAGCAATTCACATTCCAACTCATAGGATTATTGCTTTGAAGAAGATAAATATTTTTGAGAAGGTTTGTGAATTCCATATTAATGTTTGTTTAACTCTATCCATCTTTAATTTCTTATTCCTTTATAAGTCTTGTAACTTTAATGTGTTCCTTCCTCTGATTTTTGCTTCCTTTATCCAATCCCTAATATGTCTACAAGGTAGTACCCCTAGTGAGTAGACAAAAACAAACAAAACTAGACTCTTGGCTTAGCTGCAAGCCTGCAATGATGTTTGGACTGTACAGAACAAGGAGTACTCTTCTTCTCACCTTCTCTCTTAGGAGTTATTGTTTCTACTAAACATAGAGGAAGACGACTGAACATTTCATACACTAAATTGTGGACAAGATCAACGTTAAAAGATAGATGGAAGTTTGGGGGATGACCATAATTCTGCACCAATATTACAAACATGGGTACTATTAGTGCTCCATGTAAAAAAACAAGGATGACTTTGAGTCTTAGCCCAAAGATAAGGGACTATTTTGGGCTTATCTATTTCGGTGTAGCAAACTATAATATATGCATCCATGAAGCATAGGGTGCAGTATCAATAGATCATCTTATGTTAAAAAGAATTTTTGTGCATGTTGATAACTGAATGTTACGTGACCATGTAATGATTTGAGAAGGGATTGGCCATAAGAAAATAGGAAAATGTCCAATTTTCTGTTCACTGAAATATTTCCTCTTGCATTTTAGGAGAAAAGGCAGCAACTACTTACTGAAATAAGGACATTGTGTGAGGCACCATGTTACCAAGGCCTTGTCGAGTTCTATGGAGCTTTTTATACTCCTGATTCTGGGCAGATAAGCATAGCTCTAGAGTACATGGATGGGGGTTCTCTTGCGGATATCATAAAAATTAGGAAGAGCATTCCAGAACCTATCCTTTCCTCAATGGTTCAAAAGCTCTTGCATGTAAGGACTCTTGTTCAACATCTTTCTTTAGTGGTTATCTTAGTATTGTCCTTCATTTTTATATATAGATGCTTGATGTTCTTTAAGGGTCTCAGTTATTTGCACGGAGTTCGACATTTAGTCCACAGAGACATAAAGCCAGCAAATTTACTTGTCAATCTCAAGGGGGAGCCCAAAATAACTGATTTTGGAATTAGTGCTGGTTTAGAAAGCTCAATTGCTATGGTTAGTTAACGAAGGTTATATTGAATACCACTTTTCTTTATGCAGGAAATGGATAATGAATCTTCTAGTGTATCTTGTTTCAGATTCATTCTTCTAATTTATTTTGTTTTCCAGTGTGCTACTTTTGTTGGAACAGTAACTTACATGTCACCGGAACGAATACGGAATGAGAATTACTCTTATCCAGCTGACATTTGGAGCCTTGGGCTTGCACTGTTTGAGTGTGGTACAGGTGAATTTCCATATACAGCTAATGAAGGACCTGTCAATCTCATGTTGCAGGTCAATCTTCAACTGCTTCCTTTCTTGCCTTTCTGTTCTTGATTATTTTAACAGGATATGTAACGTAACGCCCCTCCACTCACCCAGGATATATAATATGCAAGTTTGAGTTCAAACTCCCGTAAAGATCTCATCATCACATCCTTGTTTTTCCAATATTATGATGGCAGATCCTAGATGATCCGTCTCCTTCACTGTCAAGACACGACTATTCACCAGAATTCTGCTCATTTGTTGATGCTTGCCTCAAAAAAAATCCTGATGACAGGCCGACAGCAGATCAGGTTAGTACACATTTTCTTTTACAAGGAAATAAGTCACAAGAAAGGGTGGATATTCTACACATTCTAAATAGGCAATGGAGCTGTGGAAGAAGTATTAGTCACATGTACCTCTAGTAAGAATTTGTTGATCACTTGTACACTTATATGCCGATCTTGAACAACAAAAAAAGAAATATCATCCCTCTTTCCCACTCTATATGATATAAGTTTGACTACATATCTGAGAATTGTATGGTAAAGTAAATTAGTAAGAGCATGAAAGATACAAAGTAAAAGTCAATGTCTGTAGGATGAGGGAATCATCACACCATTGTTTACAGTTGAACAGGTTAGATGTATTTTTCTTGAGCCGAGGGATGTAACCTGGAATAATTTTCAGCCGAGTGGTTTATTTGAGCTTGATAGTAATGATCAATAGGTAGTGCTATTTCGGTCCCCGTCTTTTAGCACCTACCGAGGCACTGTGATTCTGCTGGAAACAGAACCAGACTGTCAATTTTACTCAAATCACTTGGAATAATTTTCAGTAGTTATTAATATGTCTTACCATTTTCCAGTCAAGTGCATACTATTGATAATTAGATAGTTACAGTATTATAAATTGTTAAAAACTTGAACTGGGAAACATGACCTTTTCTCTACAATACACTGGTTGTTTCTTGTAGACAAATATGATTTCGTCTTATTAAATGAAGACCAATGCTTCTTGATGGATTGGCTGTCTAAAATTTGTAGGGGTGCCTGACCGCCAGGCACAAGGGGTTTAATATTATTTATATAGTTTCCATTGTTGGAGCTGGAGGGATATTGTGTATGCATATATATTCATTGAAACACGGAGCTACCTATTTCATATTGCTTATCATTGTTAGAACTTGAATTGAATTTATTTAACCTGTATGAAACGGGTGGGTGCAGTTACTTCAATGATCATAGAGTTTTCTGCATAGACTTATACCTTCAGGACCTTTACGACATATAATCGTTATGTTATGATATACAAGGTAGACTGGTTTAAGAATGGTTGGTGGCTTAGTGTGCTCTTTGATTGCAGCTACTGTCACATCCATTCATTATCAAGTATAGTGATTCTGCATTAGACTTGGGTACTTTTGTCAGAGACATTTTTGATCCAACACAGAGGATGAAGGATTTGGCAGATGTGAGTTTTCCTACTTCATATTTGCCTTTTCAGTAACTCTGATTTCTTTCATTTAGTGAAAATCTAAGAATCAAGCTGTCTCAATTTTGTTCACTCGCTATCAATTAAAATTACAATAGGTCAAAATTTCTAGAGTAGGTAATGCTAAATTCATGTTTGTTGTTTGTTGTTCAGATGCTGACGATACATTATTATTTACTATTTGATGGATCCGATGAATTTTGGCAGCATACCAAGACATTATATAATGAATGCTCCACTTTCAGGTATATGGCATTTGCTATGTTAAATCTACACTAGTTTGTTGCAAGGAGAGTTGATCTTTAGCATGTCTGTCTTTAGTTGTCTGTGTGTATTAACGCACGTAACAATCATGCATATAAACACACAGGGATATTTTGGGATATTATGGGATCTGAGGAATTTAAGGCTCTTATATTTAGCAGCTAGGTCTTACTTGGGAATATTGGTGGGATCTGAGGATCTTGAGGCCCTTTTGTGCATGCCTTGAATTGCATTTTCGTGAAACTGTTGTGGGTGTACCAACATGATGACCAGAGTATCTGTATATACACTGAGATATTGTGGAATATAAGAACTCTTGTACACTCATTTATTATTAAATTTAAAGCTCTTTATCTTCTTGACTTATCTTATGCGTAGACTGGTAGAAAAATATAGAGAAAGGAAGAGAGACCTACATATGGTGTTCATTGACCTTGAAAAGGCCTATGACAAAGTACCGAGGAATGTCCTCTGGAGGTGCTTGGAGTCTAAAGGAGTCCCGATGATTTATAT
>JAJOOR010004164.1:0-46357 GCA_036250505.1 Solanum acaule
ATATCTCATATTTATCAATAATATTTAATGCAGATTAATCATATATATTTGTTTTAAAAAATAGTCCAAAGAATGATTTTTACCATTACAATCGTTCATAATTATTATCCACAATTATGTGAATGCGTGTCTATGACTCTATATAGACGTAGAAAAGGACAAACACGATCTACCTACACTTTTAATAAAATCATGTACATTAGATTTAATTAAGACTTGAAATTTTATATATTTGATACATTATAAAAAGTTGTTCGACGAATTTAACGAGCTATTTATGATCACGCGAAGCGCGGCTAAGTTCACTAGTTGATAAATATTTTTAAAACTATGAAAATGAACAAACAAGAGTTATGAATATTATTTTAGAGTAAAGTTATTAAGAAGATAGAGAGATATGAGTTACTAACAACTTGAATATATAATTTTATTAGACATTAAATACACTATGCATTATGCAATGATTTTATTTGTAAACATGAATAAATGAATGGCGAAAATAAAGGGGCTCAAAGAAGAAGAAGAAGAAAAATGATTTGGCTGCATAAGAGATGTGTCACATTACTATTTTAAAGGCCACAATAAATAATAGATAGACTTAAATTTTCATAGTAATGTAACTAAGACATAAAAAATAACCTACATTATTACATTCACAAAGTAATAAGAAATGAAAAAGAAAAACTTATAATACATTTTAAGAAAGAAAAAAATAGAGACGAAAACAAATTGTTACATACGCAATGATATTATAGAATAAATTATTTTATCTGTAATTTTCTTTATGAGTAAAATAAAAATGAAATTCCTCATCATAATTCTTTTGGTTGAAATAAGATAACTATATTAATTATGCTTCATAACAAAAAGTAGGATCGTAGAGACTAAATGAGTAACGTAGTCAAGATATGTGTAGCTAAGTTACTATTACAAGTAGTAAAAAAATCTCTAGCAAAAGTAATTCCTAACTATGCTTCAAAAAGTTTCCTTCTAGGCCCTCTTTTACAAGTAGATCCGCCACCATGTTCCGCTCCCTAAAGCTATGTCAAAGCCCTCGTCATATGTTACCAATTGAAGAAATTTTTCAACACATTTATGAATAAATAAAATAAATTATTTAATGATAATAACATAAAACACAAGAAAAATATAGACAATTGTTAATATGATACTGCACTATGTATGATATTAATAATATTTTTGATCAAGTCATACCAATCAAAAAATAGCTATATCGAAAAAAAAAAAAGAAATCTAAACTATGCAACACATCTGAAAAAAAAAATTGATTGTACCAACAAAAAAAAAAAATTGCACTAAAATACAACTATTTTTCTACAGCAGACCCAAAAATTGGTCATCTCACCTAATTTTTACATAATTTATGCATAAAAATTTTCAATTTAAGAATGTATGAATTTTGCGGGTCGGGTCACCTAATTTTCCTATTACTTGAAACACACAGCAAATCCCAAACTTCATTCTTCTGAGTGACAAATTTTCTGGTTATGGCAAAACTCTAAACCCTTAACAACAATGTCGATTACTCTCTCATTTCTCTCATGTTCAATTCCCACTCTCAAGAAAACCCATAAAATCTCCTCATATTTTCCTTCTAATGCTTTCTCTCATAATCAGATTCTTGATTTCCCCTCATCTGTTGCCAGAATTAAGCCTTTCAAACTCGAATTGAAACACAAATGTTCTGGGATTTTCACTAGTAATTGTGGATTTCAATTACGTAGGAAAAATGGGTTTATTGCGAAAGCTGAGAGTAGTGGAGTAGATTATGGAAACGGTGTTGATAAAGCTGAAATTGATATTAGTGGAGAGAGTACAATGCCTGATAGATTCAGATACTTGACTAAAGAAGCTCCTGATAAGCCTGTTAGATGGCCTTGGTTCATAGGTATATCGAAAAAGCTCTATCACATGTTCTTTTTGTAGGGAAAAAAAATGCCCCATATAAAGTAGAATGGTTATAAATGATTCATATTGTCAACCCCAGAAGGCATAATTGATTGATTGATTGATATGTCTTTGAAACTAATCTTTTGGTAGTCTGATTGTAATCTGGCTTTGGTATAGCTGTATGAGAATTGAATTGCCCTTACAAAAAAAAAGAAGTCAGCTTTTGTTTTTCTGTTTTACTTCCTTTAGATAACAGTGGTGTTTGGACTAGCTTGCTGGCAACTCGACTAATTCCACGGGGTACCTTCTACCTCCCACCAACAAAGTGGATATAAATATATAGTCGACCCCAAGCAGGCTTAGTTGATTGATTGATGTCTGTGAAACTAATTTTTTTACAGTCTGATTGTAGTCAAGCTTTTGTTTTTCTATTTTACTTAGTTTGATGTTTCATGTGTTGTTGTTTGCTAGTGTAGTGATAAGAGAATTCATAATGGGAACAGATAAAAGATATTGAGATGAGGATAGAGATCATTCTGTGCGATGGACGAAGTCTGAACGAGTGCTGCTCTTATTTGAATGAAGCGGGAAAAAAATGTGATCTTTATAAAATGAATATTGTAATTTCCTACTAGCAGTTCAATGGCTTATGATAATAGCTTAATAATGGTAAACTAGGACTACCTATCCTCCTGTTTGATTCTAGTTAACTCTCATCTAAAATGGAAATTATAGACATTTCCAGGGGAAAGTCTTAATAGCCTAAATCGTGGATTATCTATTAGCCTCTCTTCTCTTTATATTTAGTAAAGTAGTTGTTATAAGAAAAGCACCAGAAGGAGGATTTGCACTTTACACAATTCTAGAAAACCATACGCTAGTTAAAAGTGGTCTCAACAGTCACCCTATAAAGCCATGTGCATGATACAATCTCATTCATGTCTGCTTTGACAAAATTGTTTCCTTGAGGGTCTTTTTTCACTATTTACATTCCATTCTAGGTGCTTCAGTTACCTTTATTTTTTGTACTAGTTTTTTTGTGTTCATGTCTTTTAAGGTTCTCCTCTTGTAATATAATACAAGACAGTCCACTTTCTTCAACAGCGCTGAATAAACGGCAAATGTATTCATTCATGCAATCAGCACGCATAGATAGATTCTGCAGTACAAGTGTATTCTTAAGTTTGAGAACTAGTTTAAATCTTGAGCCATGGGACAGGTGAACAACCTATAATATCATCTGGACTGAGTACCTATTATTGAGTGGTATAATAAGTACGATGAGTTAGCTCCATAGAATCACAATCCCCCCCCCCCCCCTCTCATTGTTCTGTTTAAAACACACACATATATTTTATATAATGGACACTCTATTTGACTAGAGGAAGAATCTTCATTAAATAGGATGCCTCCCAAGCGGTCAGCTTTGAGCTGTCGAGTGACGATTGCCAGCTGATTAGAGTGCTACCAAGTTTCATTTTTGGTTGCAAACTGAATTCCCAGGAGACGGGGTTTGTTTCACCGAGCTGATCGCTTTAGTCTATAGGCTATCTTTCCTATCCGCTTTCTACATGGTCTACTTTCACACCGGGCCAAGCCTTTAGGTTGTTTAAGTAGATTTGGGCTAAGGTCATTGCGCTCCTGCCACCTCTTGGCAAAGTAGGTATATATATATATATAAGCTAATTTGTCAATTTTCTATTTGTGGGCACTGATTTAGCTGAATGTGCAGTCTAGGCAGAGGGTTATGTAGTTGAGTATAGCTGCTGCTGAGTTGTTTGGTGATATTAATGGTAGTGCAGCTACATTTTCGAGCCTTCAGTAAGGAGGTCACTGTTCTCTTAATCCATTGAATGCCACAATATTTTCAACAATTCTTCAAAATTGATGTGGGTTTACTGTTATTTATTTGTTTGGACCACATGAGAGGTACATAAGCTGCTTGATAAAAATTTTTTTTGATACAAGTAGAAAGAAAGCCCAAGATACAACGTAGTTTTGGGGGAGAACTTGCTAGGAACATGTATCTGCTGTTAGAGTATCGTGTACTTGTTGATCATTTGATTTCCTTACGATTTTCATTTAAGTAGTAGCTCACATTCATGTTCTGCACTTTTCATGTGTAGCTCTCTATTTATGAAGAAAATGTTCCAGCTATAAACATAGAGTACTTCACTAACTCTGTAGTTGTTGTCAATATGCAGCATTGGCCTTTATTGTATATGCCTGGAGGACTGTCTTGTGGGAACTGGATAATTGGAAAAAGGTTGTGGGTGTTGTCTTCCGATTTCTCGGTTACATCTCGAAACTTGCATTGGCTGTTGTATACTACTTCATAGGGGATCAGATCACAGCTGTAATTAGATTTATTGAATCATCAATTTACTCCATTCGAGCTTTCTACTCCAGTGTAGTTGCATATGCACCAGTACAAGAGCTAACAACAATCATCATTTTGGCATCTTGTGTTCTTGCTATTGGTGAAGCGGCAGTTCCAGATTCTGTGAACAGCCAACCATACCTTCTTACAGCAGCTGGAATAATGGGATTTGCTGCTGTGAGAGGTTATATTTCCGAGCTGTTCTTTTGGTTTATACTCTTAGGCTTGTTTTTTCTTTGCTCGATTTATCAAAAAGAGAGATTATGTGTCTTCCGCAATGCCTGCTGCTGCTGCATTAGCTGCTGTGGGAGAGCCTTGGGTTAGACTGGTAGTAATGGTATCTTACGCTGCTTTGGCCATTCTGCAACACTCTAAAACACCTTTGAATAAAAGTGAAGGGGAAACTACCGGTGCAGTTAGGAAGGTCCCGGTTCCTCTGATATGTGCTGCATTGGCCATTGGTGTCCGACTTGCTGCAAAATGGGCTGGTTATCGACATTTGACTTGGATGATTGTTTGATATTCAACAAGCTTGCCCCTTTTTCGAGCTGGTAGAGCATTCTTAGTTGTTAGTTTCTACAGTGACAACATGTTCTCTCATTTGGCAAAATTGCTTGCTGTTTCTCTTTTTATTGCCTGTCTAGTTCTTTTTGTACAACTTAGAGCTTATTTTTCTTTCAAATTTTGTTCTGAATGTACTAAAGTTTTAGTCTTTATTGGCTTCTACAGATATGAAATTTCTCAATTTTGAGTTTTTGTTACAGTTTTGGTCCATTCATACCATTGCCATTGCCATTAGCAAATCGTCTAATATTTATTAGTGTCATTAATGGAATTAGCAAATCGTCTAATATTTATTAGTGTCATTAATGGAAACATCAACGTGAAACGGATGAACTTCACGTGTCCAAATTGTTTGAGAAAAAAGGTCAAAATTTATCTCTTGATGGGATTATTTTATCCTACCTTCTTTCTATATGGGATATTATTTGATAATTTTAATATAAATGATGGGATAAATTAATTTCCAAGACTAGGTAATATCTCAAATAAAAAATAGAATAAAGTTAATTTCAAATTTTGTATCGAGATTATTATATTATTTTTATCCCACGCACTAAATGACCCCATTATATTATATTATTGGCTACTTTATATAATATCGTTTTCCCTAATAAATTATGCTATATACGTTTAAAAATATTCACACCCTATTTCATTTTTAATTGTGTCAACAGATGTTTGAACTTTGATTGGTAATTTGGTATTCATAAAATTACTGATATGAGAAAAATATCTCTATTTCAAAAGCTGGTATTTCACCATTCAATGTTATTAATTTATATATTTTGTTGCCACTTTAACTATTTTAAAAAATTTAATCGTATGATTTATTTGCTTAATAGGTAAATCCTTAACATCAACTTTTAAATAATAAGAAAATGACTTGGTTAAGGAAACTTATCTTAATCATAGAAAAAGCGAGTTTTTATAGGTATAATTGTCCTTGCTTATGAATACACATCTCAATAATTTATGGAAATTTTTTCAAAATGTCAATATTTTAGCATTTAATAGTACTCCTTAGCAACACTTTTAATATTGATTAAAAATGTCAATATTTTAGTTTGTTATGTATCTGATTTATATGTTTTAATTATTTGTTTTAATTGAAAGAATACAATTATTTAATAACAAAAATGAGTAATTTAGGGGAGAGAATATTTTTAAAAAGGAACATATCACTTAAAATTCTCATCAGTTACAAATTCAAAAATAAACTACAGAGCATCGTCCCCCTTGTTGATCAAACTTCCAATATCGATGTCGAAGTTTTCATTGATAATACTCAATCTCTGATGAAGTGAATATATTTTTGGAATAGATAGTAGATAAGAAATACATTTTTTGTCATGAAATACAATTTTTCTTGAAATATAAATTTTGATTGTTACCATGATTGTAAATTTGTATGTTTTGATGATTGAAATATAAATTTTGTTGGAAATTTAAGAAATAATATACATTTTTGAAAAGTATACAAACCAATATTGTATCATTTCTAAATGAACACGAGTTTACATTAGTATATGAATATGAATAGGCTTCTTAAATACCTACAAGTCTATTTGGCATACCTATTGGAATGAATACAAACTAATAAAGAAATACAAATGTCATTATACAAACCCCAACATGAAAATACACATATCATACATATTGGAATGAATACAATTTAAGAAAGGATACAAGATTCTGAAAGAAAAAATATAATTACAATGTGAAAGAAATAAATGGATACAAATATGGTTCTTAAAGAACTATAGATCCATTTGGTATACATATTGGAGTGAATACAAACTGATAAAGAAATACAAGTTTCATTGTATAAAATACGGCATGAAAACTAGAATGAATACAAATACAAGTTTGATGCTCAAGAAGTTGTTCTTCCTCAATTTGATATTCATCAAGTTTTTCGACTTCGCTACTGGTAGATGAAGTACCTATAATTTTTCTTTTGTTGGTGATGTTCATATCTCGAACTTGGGGAAGATTTTGCATGCGGATAGGATCATGTAGATGCTTAGATCTGCTCTCTTCAGCCATTTGAATTTCAACTTGTTCATCAGCATCTTCAACACCCATGACTCTTCTTTTTTTTGGACTACTCTATCGCGCCATTTTAGCCGCAGAGCGTACATTTTCGAGCAATCCTTGGGTAATACAAAAATCAAATGAAGGAAAATACTTGAAAAATTGAATATTATTTGGGATACCTCTTGTAATTCTCGTTGAATCAGACATTATAACGACAATAAGATGCTTTCCCCAAACCTAAAATCCTATAAGTCAAATTTTAAAATTATTATATATGAACGTATATAAAATCCCTAAAATCGAACAATATATAATATATGAATGTTAATGTAGATTACTACTATATCTCAAATATGAAAACAAATCTAAAATTGATGTTAAAAACACGAAAAATCATAAATGCATAATAGAGGAAAATTTTAAAAAAATAATACTTGGAGACAATGTATTTATCTTTATCAGTGGGTGAAAAATCTTTTGGTTGAATAATGAGATTTCTTGAAAAAAAGTGGAGGAATTTCGAAGAAATAAATTTGTTAAACAAGGAAAGGAGAGAAAATGGTGAAGAACGCGTGAGAGAGAAAAAAGAGAGATTTGGAGTAAAAAAAACCTACAAAGAGAGGGGAAAGTTGATAATGGAGTCCTTTTTTACTTTTTTCAGCGTGATAGTGGAGTCAAATTGGACTCAAATGTGGGCCTAATTTGAGAAATAAAAGGAAATAAAATTAATTATATTAGAATACATTTTATTTACATAAATATTGACATATTGACATTTATAATAATTATTTTAAAGTGTAGATGTTTTCAATAATTATGTTAGGGATTTTGACTAGTCTACTAATTTTCCCATAATTTATTTCATAATTGGAATGAAGCATGATCAAAGCTAAATGGACTTATGGTTAAATATCATATATCATCATCATATATATATATATATATATATATATATAAAAGAGAACTCTAGGCCTGCCTACGTGATGCCATCACAAATCAAGATTCCCCTTTAATTTATTTATTTTCTAAACTAGCGTTCCCCTTTCATGAAAAGTTGTGACTTTTATGAAGAGTTGCGACTTTTATGAAATGTTGTAACATTTATGAAAAGTTGTGACCTTTCCGAATGGTTGTGACTTTTCCAAAGAGTTGTGACCTTTCCGATAAGGCACAATAAGCATTCGTTCACACCATCAGTTGTTGTCTATAAATAGAGAGATTTCTTCTCATTTTAATAAAATGAAAATTCTAAACTTCTTCTGCAGTATTAAATATTTGTGTATTTTGCTCCTGTTGAGTGGCTCACTGACACCATTGTTTTTGTATTAATACACTGGTGAATAAAATCGTTACATCCTGAGAGGATCTATTTCTTTAAACCTCGGGTATTAGAGGGGAATAATTTCCTTAAAGGGACACTGTGCATTCAGTGGGCTCGATTTTTTCCTTTCTGTTTCACTCTATTGTTACAGATCCTGGTACGTTTTTTTACAATCATTAATTTATGCTTATGATATTAATTGTTGTTTTTGAGTACATGTTTTAAACTTTGTTGTTATGTTTCTGCAAAGTTATTGTTATATATATTTGTTAGTACAAATTAAATAACACACATTAATTGAGTATTCATGCAAGTTTTCTCCACTGAAATTGTTGAAGGTACAATAAAAAAATTCCTTAAAGATCTATACTACCATCTCTTGAAGACAAAAATTAAAATTTGGTATGCCATTGTAAGGACAGAAAGACCTTAAAAACTTTATTGCACCGTGATGTGCGAAGTGAACCAGGAAAAGAAGACAATACTTAATAAGCTTTTGACATGGATTCAAGGATGTGCAGGATGACCTATAGAGGAATATGACTAGACTAGAACCTCTTTTAATCCTAAAGACATAGATAACTACACAATAAATTAATTGTTCATATTCAATATGATGTATGGATAAATTCTCAAGTTTATTGCAAGTTGTAAATACTTTTCTTAAAGTAATAAATGTGTTTCTCGACATTGCGATTGGAATAAAAGTGTAGTTTCAAACTGAACTGCATCACTCTGGTATGTTGATTTTAAAAAAAACACCCAAACAATCTGAATAATTTTGTGTAATATTTTTCTCTTTCAAGTGTATATAATAAGTTGAATTGTTGTCCAATATGATACATTTTTCCTTTAATTTTTCATTTTAATAATCACTTATGATACATTTAAATGGGGAACTTTAAAATAATGTATGTAAAGCAAAAGGTAGGGCTGAACTTTCTACGCGTTAGAATTAGAATGTTTGTTCACTTTTTTCAGCCTTTTAAAATTTATTCATCCCTTCACCAACAATTATTTATTTATTAGAAAATTTAATATCTCAAATTGACGTTCATTTGATTCCCCAAAAGTATCAAATAGTAACACTTCCTGGAAGCAAAATGATAAATTATAAAATCAAATTAAAGATGATTGATTGAAGGATAAATAATAAGATATTATAAATATCATTCTCCTTTATATTATTAATGTCCGTTACTACGTAATCTTGTATGTAAGATAATATAGTGTTTTAGTTTTAATGACTGATATATTTTAAATATTATTTTTTAAATTCCGTGATAGTAAATTTCCGCACAAAGTGCGTGTAAATTTACTAGTTAGTTAATGAGAGAAAATAATGGAGGAAGGAAATAATCAAAGATAAAGGAAATACTAATACAAAAATCAAAATCAAAATTTATCTATAATTGGGGGATCAAAAGTACTTATTAACTAGAAGTAGCAAAGTGAAGGATTGAATTGAATTTGGGTTAGTCAAGATGGATTAAATTAATAAATGGACAAACAACACAAATCTTTTTAATTTAGGACCTAATTACTAATCTTTTCGTGAGTTTTTGAAATTATTATTTATGATAAAATTTGCTCCCTGGATACATATGGTCAAAATTACGTGTAATTTATTTCAAATGCACTATATTCAAGTGGATTTGCATGTATCTAGGATATGTTTACTCTCACCCTCCCCTCTCTCGTCCCCTTCTCTCCATCTCTATATGTATTTTAGAATGTATCGGGTATCTCAGATTTATGTATCTAGTGTGATTCACATGTATTTGGAATACAATGACTCTTTTGCTTGCCTCCATCCTATGTCGTTCACTTATCTCCCTATGAATATGTATTTTAGAGTGTATCTAGTAGAAAAAACACATATCTGGGTGTATCTGAATTAAAATCTAGTGTAAAATTATTAATTAGTAAGATACATAATTATTTTAAACTATATGAAGAATTAGTAAATATGATAGGAAGGTATACTTTGGATAGGGAAACATGTGTAATTAGGTAGTTCCTTAATTAATAAATAAGTGAGTCAATGAATCGTCCAAAAGTTACTTAGTCTAAAATAGGCTAACCTGATTTGAGCTAAACTGCGGTTCAAAAACCCAATTCCCTCGATTCTCACCAAGTGTTAATTGTTTTGTTTGTTCTTTTATATTTTTTAAGTATCTTATAAACTTATTAATTTTCTTCATTATGACTCAATACTAAATAAACAATATATCTTTTTAAAAATAATTTAACAAAATTTTCCATAAATCAATCTACACTACATATCAACCCAAACTTTGATGGGCCAATATCCCAAACTTAAATGGGTTGGACCGAGTAAGATCATGAACAACACAATTAGGGTTTCACCGCCCCCTTTCTCCTATATATAATGCTAATAAACCCTCGTCTTCTTCATTATCACTTCTCAATCTAGCGTCCTCTACTGACATCCTTATTCTTCTGGTCTTCAATGGCGTCTCAATAATTTTTTGTGTTTTTTTCTTCAATTTTGTCATACAAAATGTAGATCTCTGCACGTAGCCTCCCGGGCTCATCTGATTATTTTTTTACATGAAGTTAGAAGCCCCAAAGCTCGTGCGATAAGTGTTTTGCCGTTTAGTGTTGCAGTATTAGCCCTTTTGTACCTTTAATCCATGGCTTATCTGTGTCAAATTAACGGCTAAATCCCTTTTTTACAACATTTTTTTTTGTTAATTATGCCTCATATCACCTTTAGCTTTTCTTCTAATTCAATGAAAAATATAGCTAGTCAACGAGGCATAGAGCAAATTGCGGTGTCAACGTGGGGTTTATGCATTTTTTCCTATTGTTTTACTCCTAAGTCCACTGCTATATTGTTGATCGTCCGTATCGGATTCTCCAAAAATATTTTTTTCTATTTTGGCTATGATTAGAAGATTTATCCGCGCTTCTGAGAGTAATCTATGAAGTATATGATAAAAAATTGTTGAATTTCTTAATATGAGCCTAATTTATTTTTTTGGTACTAATTTGTTGTAGTGTATTTGTTTGAAATTTGGCAGTGATGATATAAATTCAGCTTTAATGCCAGTTCTGCTTCTGATATTCTGTGATTGATAGAGCTGTTCATATTTCTGAGCCTAAAAATTTATGTTTTACATTGTAATTAGTTGAGTTTTATCTTATTTTATGTGTAAAATGTATGATTTTTTTGTTAATTATAGGCCAGTGATGTATGGTAATTGTCCGTACCATTTGAGGTGCTTTTAGCTCCATTGATGTTATATTACCTTTAGCTTCTGAGGCCTTTCTAGTTTTTTCCTTGTTGTGTGAATTTGGATTAGTCGAGCTGTAATCCTCTAGTAATGAGCTTGTCAATGCGTGTATTTCGATTAGTCAGACTCTAGAAATGGTGGAATAAATAATGTCAGGACCAACTAATATGACCTCTAGTTTACTTGTTATGATTTTCAAGGCTTCTTTATCTGGTGGTCGAAACATAATCCATTTTCGACCAACTCGTTCCCTAGAAGCAATAGTATTTGTGTTGCTCTATTGCATTTTTCTCCTTTCATAACCCCTTTTTGTTAACTGTGTTTGGAGTACACTGTGGAGCAGCTACAATTTTTAAAAATGTTTTTGCGTATGATGATATAATCCATGTTAATGAGGTGTGGTGGATCCAAGACCTTGCTTTGCAGGGAGAACCACTTGGTGAAACTATATTACATATGATCATATTGGATTCTTCTGAGGCTTTTTTTTAATTGTTTTGATTTGGTATTTTTGTTTGTTTGATGAAATATTTGAGTTCACTATACCCTTACTCCTTTAAAATTGGGTGTAGGGTCTGATAAACTCATATAGTGTTATGAGTGTTGTCATCAGCTTCCTCTTTTGTATCAACCATGTTTGGAGTTAAATAACAGCACTACATTTTGTCTTCTGAGGAAGTATTTTGAGGTGGTATGATATGTGTTGTTCGGATTTTCTCTCTAAAAATGTTGGTCGACTATTGATATTTGGGTAGATTTGATCACTATTGATAGAAATGAAGGATATGACCTTGTTTCTAGGATAAGAATCATTAGCACCCGTTCATTCAACTTTCACAATATTTGCCATTGATAAGTTCATCGTTTTAGCATAACAATCAAGAATAGCATGATGTGGATAAAAAAATTAGACATGATTGATAGATTTGATCCACTAAGGATAGTAAATTAGGTAGATACATACGAGTAAGCGGAGACAATATTTACTGTTGAGCTAGATGTAATCTGTCAATTTTATGTGTATGGTTTATTTAATTTGTCGATATACCAACGTCAACATCAAGGAGATACAATTTGTGGCTAAATATTTTGATAAAAGTCATTTTTACTTTGAGACGTGACGAAAGAAAATACTTAACAAGAGAAATCAAGCACCCGGCAATTGGAGCTGTTTAAAATGTTTGTTCTTTAATTAAAGAATATTTAATTACTTGAATTGAGGAATTTTTAAAATATTTTTTTCATCTTTATGAGATAGTAATAAGGTGAGATTACACCAAAAGTATTATTATTGTTGCAAAAATATTTATTTTAGAGAGTTAGAGAAGTGTTTAGTAAAGAATTTAGAAAAGATGAACATTTTTAAAGTAACAGAAGCTAAAATAAATAACTTTTTCAAACATTTTTGAAATATTGATCAAACACAAGTTATTGCTTTAATATTCAGAAAAGTTAATTTTAAATTGATTAGCTTTATATAAAATGTTGTTTTTTTAAAATACGCTTTCAAAAATTATTTGTGACAAAAGATATTTTTCAAAATAAATATATTATGGAAGTTTGACCAAACATATGCTATCTCACCCCTTTTGTAAGAATATCGATTTCGTTAATTCTCAATTTCTCCTCCTTTTATTGGACAACTTACACATTTTGGACAAAACAACATAATATGAGTTTAATTAATTGGTATATGTTATTTTCTGTATTCAGATTAGCAAAATAAAAATAATAAAAAATGAAATAAAAAACACAAAGAACTATTTGAGTCCACAGAATTCATTGTGTGTCCTTAAGAAATTTAATCCCCTCAAGTATCCAATGTTGCAGATTAATTCCTCCAAGATAAAACAGATTAACCATTAAAGAAGTAGCGATACCCTCAAACTTTGATAATTTCAACGAATTCAAAATGACAGCAACAAATCACACACAGAGACACAATCGATCGATTTTGTTTTGTAAGAAATGTATGCAAAAGAAGAGAAGAATTTGATGCAGAAAAATGAGAGAAAACCTTTCTATTTATAGCCAACAAAGGGTAAATGTCACAACTCTTAGGAAAGAGGACAACCTTTTTAGAAAGGTCACAACCTTTCAAACGGTACAACCCTTTACACAACCTTTCATAAAGGTCACAACCCTTCATTTCCTGTTCACATCTTTAAAACCCAACAGTATATTGTTTGTGTACATAATTTTTTTTTTTATGATGAAGTGGTGTACATAATTTATATACCAATTAAGATAATTTTTACATCTAATGTATCCTATTTTAATATTCTTAAATCTCACATTGTAAGAAATATCATTTATAGAATTATTTGAATGATCACAACAATAATAAATCTTGTATAATTTTGCAAGTGACGACTATGAAGACTAGAGCGTATACATACATTATCATTATCTCGTGGATGTTGAGAGGTTGTTTCTGAAAGACTTTAACTCAAGAAGAAGAAAATCGTGTAGAAAACATATGAACTAACAAAGAAAGCAACATGAAGCTTATAAAAAAGGAACAAGAACCATAAAATAGTGTGATAGTGGAAATACATTAAACAACAAGATGATAGATATCCTGAGCAAAAATAATACTAGTACAACGACAAACACCACAAGCCAAAACCCTCAAAAAAGCAAAAACAATCATTCCCTAACAGTAACCTCTACCTTGGTATGCGACATTTATAACCTTGTATCTAAGGTCATGTTCTCAGTAAGTTAAAAATGTGTCATGTCTTATCTAATCACATCTACTAATACATTTTCGGCCTACCTCTGTCTCTCATCAGCCCCACTATATCCAATCTCTTAGATCTCTTTAATGGACATCTCTTTTTCAAATGTCCAAACTATCTCAATTTTTCCCCCCATCTTGTCAATCACAGATGTCACTCACACTTTGATCCGGATATGCCCATTCCGAATCCTATACTCCTAGAATGCCCACACATCCATCTTAAACATTTTCATTTTTTACATTCACATTTCCCGAGCATAAACGTTCTTAACTAATCAACATTTAGTCTCATACAACAAAGTCAGTCTAACTACCACTTTATAAAATTTACCTTTAAGTTTTGATGGTATCTTCTTGTCATACAAGATGTCGGATGCAAGCCTCCACTTCATCCATGTCACACCAATACAGTGTGTGACATCATCGTCGATCTTTCCATTTCCTTTGATCTGAGACCCCAAATACTTAAATCTTTCACTCTTGGGATAACTTGAGTATCAAGTCTCACTTTCACGCCCATTTTATACGTTTCATCAGTGAATTTGCACTTCAAATATTCTGTTTTGAACCTGCTTTTTGCCTCTTTCTGAACCCTTTAGACTTCAAAGTCTGTCTCTACGTCTCCAATATATTACTGACTCCAATGTACGTTTTCTCAATCAAAACAATGCCATCTATAAATAACATACACCAAGATGCTCATTCTAAATGTCACATCAATTTATCCATTTCGAATACAAATAAAAACAAACTCAACCCTGTGCAACTCAATCTCAACAAAAAAAATACTTCGAGTCTTCTCCCATAGTTCTTACTCCACCTGTAAATTTAAACAAAGAATATTGAAATAGTGGTTCTAAGATGTTTCAAATTTTAGGCCATTACTTCCTGAAAAAATTTACTACGTGTATACTAGTTGTATGAAGATATTGATATTATATTCTGATATGCGGGATCCATGCTTTATGTTCCTTCTTGGCCTTTGTCTCCCCCCCGTCCCCCCCCTTTTCATTTTTGTTTTCTCCAAAATCTAATTTGAAACCGATTTAATTACTTCCTCAGTTTGTATAAATGAAAATAATTTAATTTTTACTTATTTATTTTTAAAAAGTTATTATTTTTATCATTAAAGATATTGAGAATTAAATTTTAAAATATTATTAATAAAACTAGTTTAGTAAAATGAATCTCTCTCTATATATATTAATATAATGAAACACTTGTTATTAAATTACACATTAAATATTTAGAAGTTAACATAGAAATCATGAATATGATTATGATTATTAAGCATTTGACTATAGAATTCATATATTTTTTTCTAATGTATTTGAAATATATGGAGTTAGAGTTGAAAATAGAGTTATGTTTTCTTTTTGCAAAAAAATATTCAAAATAATGTTCATATTATACTTGAATACAATTTCAAAAGTGAAAAGTGAGTTGAAAAAACACATTAAACCAACATGTTTACCAAATTTAAAATATACTTTCAAAAAGAAAAGGTTATGTTTCAAATTTTCATGATCAAACAATTTTTAACTAAAGTGAAAAATTATTTTATAAATATTTTTTTTATATTTAAATGGGCCCTAAAAGTAGAAGTTAAAAAGACACGAAATATGAAGGCGAAATTTTTTAAAGAACAATAAATGAAAATGGGAGGAAAAGGAATAACAATAATTTTAATGGTCAATTTTCATGACATAAGTGACCGTTCAAAGAATTAACTTGAACTTTTTTATGCTCATAACTTTTAATTATATAATAATGAAAATTATAATTTGTTAAAATAAATAAAATAATATAATTTCATCTGTACAAACTAAGAGGGGTTATTAAATTGATTTCAAAATTAAATTAAAAAAAAAGAAAAAGAAAAATGAGGAAATAGAAGAAGAGTAAGAAAGAAAAACAAAAGGCAGAAAAATAAAACATGAATTTTACAAATTAGAATATAATATATCATTTATGATAATTTAAGAGTATATTTTTCTTTTTTCTCTATAAAGATTTGACCTATATACACAATGTAATATTCTAGTTAAGAGGTGTGAGTCATTGACTCTCTAAGATATTCATATTTTGGACCATTATTTCTTGAAAATTTTTACTATGTGTCAGGCACAACTTATATTAGTTATATGAGGATATTATTTTATTGATATTATATTTGACATGTCGGACCCATGCTTTACCGTTTGTTTCTCCTTCTTACTTTTCTCTTTCTCCTTTTTTTCTCATTTTTTGTTTTCTCCAAAATCTAATTTGAAACCAATTTAATTACTCCCTCAGTTTGTATAAATGAAAATAATTTTTTTTTTACTTATTTATTTTAATCGAAAATATTTTGAAAAATTATTATTTTTATTAATAAATAACTACATAATATATTGATAATTAAATTTTAAAATATTATTAATAAAACACTTGTTATTAAATTACACA
Organism: Solanum acaule; assembly: GCA_036250505.1. Lineage (NCBI taxonomy): Eukaryota > Viridiplantae > Streptophyta > Magnoliopsida > Solanales > Solanaceae > Solanum > Solanum acaule. The sequence continues at coordinate 16,665 of JAJOOR010004164.1, forward strand.
TAAAATATTTAGAAGTTATGAACATAGAAAGCATGATTATGATTATTATTATTAAGCATTTGACTATAGAATTCATATATATTTTTATTTTATTTGAAATATATGGATTTAGAGTTGAAAATAGAGTTATGTTATCCTTTTGCAAAAAAAATATCTTAAAAAATGTTCATATAATACTTAAATACAATTTCAAAAGTGAAAAGTGAGTTGGAAAAACACATTATACCAACATGTTTTCCAAATTCAAAATATACCTTAAAAAAAAAAAAGGTTGTGTTTCAAATTTTCATGGTCAAATATCAATTATTAATAAAGTGAAAAATTATTTTATTAAATAAATTTTTATGTTTAAATTGGTCCTAAAAGTAGAAGTTAAAAAGACACGAAATATGAAGGAGAATTTTTTTAAAGTACAATAAATGAAAATGGGAGGAAAAGAAATAAAAATAATTTTAATGGTCAATTTTCATGACATAAGTGACCGTTCAGAGAATTAACTTGAATTTTTTTATGCTCATCATAGCCTTTAATTATACAATAATAAAAATTATAATTTAAAAAATATTTTCTATTAAAATAAATAAATAAAACAATAATAATTATTTTCATCTGTACAAACTAAGGTGGGTTATTAAATTGATTTCAAAATAAGATTTAAAAAAAAACAAGAAAAATGAGGAAATAGAAGAAGAGTAAGAAAGAAAAACAAAAGGGAAGAAAAATAAAACATGAATTCAACAAATCAGAATATAATATATAAAATAATTCCTCACACAACTAATACTAATAGTTGTGCCTCACAATAAAATAATTCCTCACACAAAGTCATTGCCCTTTTCCCTATTATAAATTATACTAAGCAAATTCAATATATGAGAAGGTTGCTTGTGAGTGAACCAAATGATATTAAATTATAAGTTGTAAGATGTGTCACATGTATAAACCTTGGATAAACCATCAATTTGGGAACATCTAATTAAAAAAATAAGACTATGAAAAAAGATTAACTCATATAAAAATAAAAAAGAGAGACTTGGATAAACCAATTCTCAAATCCCATATAGTTTGGACCCAAAATTCACATTTCTAAAAAGTTGTCATACTCGTAACATTTTCAGACAACTCATATAATGACACTATTGTACTAGTATTCCTTTCTTGTTTTTCACCACTCCTTTGTCTCATAATTAATCATTTTATCCATTAAATCAAGATTTTGACAGAAATACTGAGAAAAGATTCATTCTTTGAACAATTTTTGTTAAGAGGAAAAAAGAAAGAAGATGAGGGGTTTCACATATTTAAGCAAAGTACTTCATAGCCATTCTTCTTATTCTAAACTTTTGGTTCTCTGTTCTGTCAGGTTGTTCTTTTGATCCCTTCATTTTTGTTAAATTTTTTAGTGACTTCATTTTATTTTATTTTTCTTGATGATTTTTCATTAACCTGTTTGTTATTTGTGTAATATGACTCTGATTTTGAACCAAACAACTCCTAAGAGCTTATTCACTTTAAACTCCTTTGTTTCATTACTCATTTCATTCTTAGCTAGTTAGCTTAAATCAAGATTTGACAGTAATTTTGATAAAGTTTCATTCTTTGAACAAAAAGTAGATGAGGGGTTTCACATATTTTAGCTAAGCTCTTGGTAGCCATTTTTCTTCATCTTCTCCTTTTGGGTTCTTGATTTTGTACTGAAAGGAGAATCTCTGAATTTGTTTTGACACTTGAACATATTGTCATTTACTCTTAGATCCAGAGAAACTAAATGAAAGTGTTAGAGTGAGTTAGAGTTTTTAGGAAATGGACTAATGGTTTGCTTATATGAACTTGGCAATCCTCCTATGAGTTAGCTTTTGAGATTGAGTTAGGTCCAAGTGTCGTATCTTTTTAGGTGATGGTTTGTTGTTATGACCCCACATGCTGGTTTGAATAATGTGAATTTGTATATAACAATGTAAACTCTTAGTGGCCATTCTTTTTTTTAATTCTTGTGGAGTATAGCTCGAGTAAATCGGATGCTCTACAAAGGTAAAATTGTGTAGCATGGATTTAAAAGTGGGAATAGAGTTTTTAATGAGCTGAGCTTGACAAAACATGGTGGACAACAATTTCTTTTAATACGTTAGACATGAACTGCTTTGGCTCTGGAAACTTCTCTCTCTGATTACTAGGTTGTTATGGATTTCTTATTTCGTCGTCTGTGTTTCTTATAGTCCCAGACTTATGCCTCTTAAGTTGTATTCAATGAATTACGTTTATAGAATTCACAACGGGAGCAAATGCATTTATAAACAGACCTACTAAACTATAATGACTCACTTGAAGGATTGATGTTTAATGAATGAAATGTTGTGGTTCCTTTAAAGACTGATCTTTTTCATCCATATTTAGTAGAGGGTTTTGCTACTTATATTTTTCTTCTGGTTGTTACAGTACTGGAGGTCTATTGGTATATGCGGAATCGAATGTAGAGAGTGGAAAACAAGTTGTTGAACAGAATCAACCAGAGTCTAAGAAGAAGAGAGTAGTGGTGCTTGGAACAGGATGGGGTGGTACCAGCTTCCTAAAAGATGTTGATATTTCTTCATATGATGTTCAAGTGGTTTCGCCGCGGAACTATTTTGCATTTACACCATTGTTACCTAGTGTCACATGTGGAACAGTTGAGGCACGAAGCATAGTAGAGCCGGTTCGGAACATAATAAAGAAGGTAAGGAAGTTATGATAAGGAACTTGCTTGCATTTCGTTTGTAATTTTATGTTGTAGTCACAAGATTTGGAATGAATGGTATAGCTTTGTGCACTGCATCTTAGTTTTCGATTGTTCTAACCTGATCCCGGGAATATTACATTAGTATGTACTAAAGTTTCTCCAAGGGTGTCTTGTTTTCTTTTGAAGATTCTTCTGTCTCTTATTGTTTAACTTTTGTTAATTGGTCCGGCAGAGAAGTGGAGAAATTCAATTCTGGGAAGCAGAATGTTTAAAGATTGATCCAGAAAACCACACAGTATCTTGCCGTTCTGGTATCAATGATAATTTGGCAGGACATAATGATTTCTCCCTACAATATGACTATTTGGTTGTCGCAGTAGGAGCTCAAGTAAATACTTTTAACACACCAGGTGTTATCGAACATTGCCACTTTCTGAAGGTAGGATTCTCTTCCATAAGCCTTTCTTAACTTAGTTGGGGATGCATGACATTTCTTCCCTATGTTACTCGGACTCTCATAAAATATTGCTGGACAGATCATTACCATTTTCAAAAAAAATATAAAAAAATATTGCTGGACAGTGTTGAATCCTCCAACAATACACTATTTTTGGAGGATCCAACACTGACCTGGCAATATTTCTTGAGAGTTCGAATGACATTTTTTACTCCTGCAAGGGAGGTGTCTATGCATTTTTGAACCTGATCAGATTGAGACATCTCTTATTTTTCTTGAAGTGTAAAATTTCTTTTCTTTAAAAATAAATGAATCATGTTTCGTACAGGAAGTTGAAGATGCTCAAAGGATACGGAGGACAGTAATAGATTGTTTTGAAAAATCTGTCATTCCTGGCCTAAGTGAAGAAGAGCGAAGGACCAACCTCCATTTTGTTATAGTTGGCGGGGGTCCAACTGGAGTGGAATTTGCTGCTGAGCTACATGACTATGTTTATGAGGATTTGGTTAAAATATATCCTTCAGTTAAGGATTTTGTGAAGATAACGGTTATCCAGTCCGGAGATCATATCCTGAACACGTAAGATGCACCGTTCCTAGATTCACTTTACCACTGCACTTTTAATGCATGCTACAGCCTCTTTGATGTCGATGTTGTGCTGAAAGATTTGAGAGTAAGGAAGAAAGAGGTGTGAAGAAAGTTTAATTCATACAATGTGCTTCTTGTGGGCATTCATTTGTTATACTTCGCATGCACTTCCTAATAAAGTATATTTCTTGTTCGCGACTTAGAATGAGTTTAAATGAAGAAGTGGGGATTCACATAACCGACCACAACTTGGTTGGGACTAAGGCGTTGTTGTTGTAATTTCCACTCAGTTAAGAGACAATTTCAGAAGCATTTTTAATCAACAACCCTGAAATCGCAAATTTGTGTCTCTGCAGATTTGATGAAAGAATAAGCTCATTTGCTGAACAGAAATTTCAAAGAGATGGAATTGAGGTTTCGACAGGTTGCCGTGTCACTAGTGTGTCTGATCATTTCATCAGCATGAAAGTAAAATCTACAGGAAAAAACGTTGAAGTACCCTATGGGATGGTTGTATGGTCAACTGGAATTGGTACCCGCCCATTTGTGAAGGATTTCATGGAGCAAGTTGGCCAGGTATCTTGCATTCCCTTTCTCTTAGTGTTTCATGGCGGTTTCTGCAGTAAATGCATACTTAAAAAGTTACTCTTTTTGAGTTTAATTAATTAATCACCATTTATTTTTTTTCATTTCCCCTTTGTAGGAAAAAAGACGTATTCTAGCAACTGATGAATGGTTGCGAGTGAAGGGCTGTAGTAACGTGTACGCACTAGGTGATTGTGCATCTATAAATCAACGTAAAGTAATGGTAAAGAAGCCTTACTTCAAATAACTGTACTCAAATATTTAATCAATTTTTGATCTGTAGTACATTCAATTCTTTATCTGTGGTAAATATTTTCCAGATATTGATACTGAATAGTCCATGATTTATGGGTCCATAAGGATAATAATGCTAGTTTGTTGTGTCACGTCAAAACCAATACTTTTGATGTTACTCGACGTACAATAATTTTGTAGTGCCCATGCCTTATAAATGTAAGAAATGGACCAATTATTCGATGAAGTTGATTTTATATGAAGAGGCCAATAGTTACTGTCCTTGCAGTTAATCACTTCAAACTTTTTGACCATGATTAGAATATTTGGCATCTTAACAGTATTATTAAGATGAATGGAAAAGAAACTACAGAAGAATGAAATATATGCTGCATGAGGATGATCATACATCTTATATTCTCCACAATTATGTTTTCAAGATACTATTTTTATTGGCTTTATATCTTCCCCCTAAAATTTCATTTCTGTGAAACTACGCGATCTAGGAAGATATCTCAGCCATTTTTAAAGCTGCGGATAAGGATGATTCTGGAACATTAAGCGTCGAGGAATTTCAAGATGTTTTGGAAGACATAATTATCCGTTATCCTCAAGTGGACTTGTATCTGAAGAACAAACATTTGTTAGAGGTGAAAGACTTATTCAGGGATTCAGAGGGAAATGAAAGAGAGGAGGTAGATATTGAAGGTTTTAAGTTGGCCCTTTCTCATGTAGATTCTCAGATGAAAAGTCTACCTGCCACTGCTCAGGTACATCTTTCATCGTTCGGATTTCATCCATGTTTCTCTTTTCACCAATGTTGCTCGGACTCTCCAAAAATTATTACCGCACCGTTGTCGGTTCTACCAAAAAATGCACTACTTTTCGAGGATATGTTTGAAGAATCCGAGCAACATAGCTTTTCACTCAGTATTCTGCTTTAGTTTGATTTCTTATCTTTTCACATGCTTTAGGTTGCTGCTCAACAAGGTACATATCTTGCTAGATGCTTAAACCACTGGGATCAATGCAAAAGTAATCCTGAAGGACCTCGCCGTTTTAAAAGCTCTGGACGTCATGAATTTCTTCCCTTCGAGTATATATAGCTCACCTTTTTTGAACCTTTCTTTTTCTTATTTTCCTTGTTGCATGTAAGCATACTGGGATAACTGATTGCTGAAGTATGACCAAACTTTCATTCTCGAGAAAATTGTTCTTCCATACAACAAAAACTTTTGGAGATAATGATCGAAAACACATTGAACTATCACTTTTTTGCAAGTTTCACACCCCAACTATCATATGTTTGCTTTTCCGACCTGAACTATTACCAACTGTTCCACTTTCCTATCTAAACTATCACCATCTATGTGTTAAAACATACCTAAGTGAGTAGATTGTGATAGTTTAGGTAGGAAAAGGGAACAACTATCAGTTGGCCTGATCCGCTTTATATATGATGATAGAGGAACAAGGACCATTTGATAGTTGAGATACGAAATTTGCGAAAAAGGGATAGTTTTGGTGCGTTTTTACCATAAGTTTAAACGCTTTTATTAAAAAACATTTGTGACTTTGACAAAAAGATCAGAAATGTGGTCACTGGCCCTTTATCATTTCAGCCTTCTTTTCTGCAGTGTGTTTTGCTTAGAGAACCATCGAATCTACACTTATCAGCAAATTCTTCGATGTTGTTTAGCTGCTCATGTTGTTTAGTGACTCTATGATCTTGGCTTCTAACCTCCTTTTCCTATCGGTAAATAGATACACTCATTCACAATAAATTTCGTTGTGCTATTTCAGGTATCGCCATTTAGGGCAATTCGCTCCTTTAGGTGGAGATCAAGCAGCAGCAGAACTTCCCGGGGACTGGGTTTCTATGGGCCATAGCACACAGTGGTTATGGTACTCTGTGTATGCAAGGTAATAATTGACAGCTTTCATGTGACTTGCTTATGATATTAATATATGCGTCTTACTTACCTTTTTAGTCTGTTCTAAAAAAAATAATCCATCTTTCTAGTTATTGAGTTTTTAATTTCAACATTGGCATCTTACTCATACTTACACTCAGAATGACATGAAACAAGATTTAAAGGATATCTTTTGGTATGTTACAACTTTAGTTTAAGACTATAAGATTTAAAAGTCTTCTTTACATTCTTAAACTTCATTGTCCAGTCAAACCAAGACATGAAATGAAAATGAGGGAGTGTATCGTTTCTTCCTTCTGTATTCAAAGAGCCTAAATCCGATATTTTTATTTACATTTCAGCAAGCAAGTTAGCTGGCGCACGAGGTATTTAGTGGTTGGTGATTGGGTAAGAAGATACATTTTCGGAAGAGATTCAAGCCGGATTTGATGAGTTCACCTCCACATAGAAGGCGGTGCGTGCTCTTCACTGTTTTGCTTGACATGCTTGGCTTGTTATGTTTAAGCTTGTATCCGGTTACAGCAGTTGAAGCCGGACATAAATTTGTGTCTTTTAAGAATGTACATGTCACATGCCATTGTATTTGTATCTCTTCCCATGATCAGTTTCTGGGGAAATACACTTTGAATCTTGCAAATTTGAATGTATAAACTTGTTCTTTAGCAAGTGATTGAGATTGTTAATTAGATTGGAAGTTAGTATCTCTTTTTCTTTGTATATTCAAGCATCTAGTGTTTGAAATTTATTGACTTGATTAATTTGGATTTGCGTGGCAGCAAGCAATCTTTGTGCCTGGTGTCATTCCTACTGAGTTGGATTCGATTATATTCAGATTGCCACATGTCACCTTTTGATACACCCAAATGTCAAATTCTAATTTTGCTTCGTAGAGTGCATAAGCCTCTCTATCCAAGAGAAGTGACTTGAACTGAAACTTCTAACTAAAGGTGAAAGTACTTTTACCGCTCCATCACAACCTCCAATGGTAATTGTAATCTATCTTAATACATTTGTCAGTTGCCATTAAACAGACGATAAACACCCTCCACCTTGAATCACGAACGAAATAAAAAAATGGAAGCTTCTTACAAGGAGGGGTTAAAAATAAATAAATAAATCCAAGATTATTGTAATCCATCTTATATATCACATTACAAAAAGGATTGAACTACACATCAAGAAAAATAATAATAATCTTTGATAATTTTCACTCTGAGAAAAATATTTACACCAAAACATAGCCAAAAAAAAAGGAAGTGTGAAACAACACTGTATTAGTGAAAGCTATTGTATTTGAGTACATTATTACAATTATTATTGTACTCGGCCAATTTTCATTTCTTTAATGATGCTTTTATGATATTCATATTAGAAATTGTATTAAATTAAATACTTCTCTTTCAAGCAAATATTATTGCTAAAAATTCATCATTTGTTGGATTCCATATGATTGAACCTATTCCGGATTTGAAATTTATGATTTTTTATATTGCTTCAAGTTATTAAGCAATATATATATATATATATATATATATATATATATACACACGAAGGATCTCGATGAAAATAACTGGAATCTTATGAATCTATACTTCTCAGCTAAGTTTGCCCTTAATTTATATGGCCTAGTTCGATTTATGAAAGTCAAACAGTTTAATTTTGATCGTGAATTCATGCATGAAGTCTTTATGCTTTTTTAAATAAAATTTACATATTTAAGCCCTACGTAAAAAGTAGTATAACTCACAAAGATATCTTAAAAAACATGAAAAAATAAAACGACTTATTTGGATCTCGAAATCTGAAAGATGGCGCGGTACAAAAGGAGTTAATTAGGACCCCAAATGCAGCTCAAATACATAACAATTCTGAGTGATTCCTCTGTTATCCTCTTTTTCATCCTTTCTTCAACAAATTCCCCTTTATCTGACGGCGTCGTATCATTGATATTGCTACTAGTAGATTCACATCTCTTGTATTTATCTTTCACTTCTGTAATTGCTTCTTCTGCTAATTTTTTTGCTCTAGGAATAATTAATTTGATCATATATATTTCTGCTCTGGAAATAAAATTGTTTAATTTTGAGAGGATATATAATATGAAGTCAAGTTTGCTTCATATATATAGTTGTATAAAGGAGTCGATGCATCATTTCAAATACGCAAATGCTATATCATGTAGTACACTCGTTTCAATTGTTATGTTTTGATTTAGGGAAAAAGGATAAATATATCTCTGAACTATCATAAATGATATGCATATACCCTTAGTCATATTTTTGGGACATTGGTGGCCATGTCGTCCAAAAACTAGAGCATATATACCCTTTATACTAACGAACATACACGTGTCATAATCTTATCTACCGACCCAATATTTATTAAATATCGAGTCGACGGATAAAATTGCGCAACGTGTCTCTATTTAGTCTTCCGTTAGAGTGAACGACATATATGCTTTAGTTTTTGGAAGGCTGGTATACCAATGTCCCAAAAGTATGATGGAGGGTATCTGCGATAGTTCGGAGATATATTTATCCTTTTTCCCTTTAATTTATTATGAAATTTTAAAAAGTAAATAAGATTTTAAAATTTTGTAATCATAAATTAGAGATATGTGAAATTAAATTACACATGTCCATACTAGTAGGTAGGAGTGTTGGCTTTACTAGTAGTCATAGGACTATATACTTGTAGAATTTTTTTTCTTTAATTTTTGTTAGTATGATCTATTATTTTGTGTAGTTTGTTTGCAGTATTAATTTATTGAAGTATTGTTTTGGTACTATTTATTATATCTTGTACTTTCATTATGTTTTTCAGATTGTTTTTGTCTTGAGTTGGACGATCAATCTTTCTACCTCAACTTTGAAGTGAACATAAAGTCTACGTGTACTCTACCTTTTCAAAACCTCACTAATAAAATATAATCTTGTAATTTTAGTTTTTAACGATTTTCATGCAAAAAGTTGAATTAATTAAAGAATCACTAAAAAAGAAAAATACATTCTTTCAAAATTATAAATATATATAAAAGTTAAATATAATTTATAAATGTTGGAGAAAGGATCTAAATTATAAAAGATTAATATATTTTCTGGTCAGAAGACAGTTGAAGGCTTGCAGCTTGTCAAAAGATTCCACCTTATCACTACTGTCTGAGTACTCAATTTATATACATTTGCAGCAGTATATATTCATGTTTTTTTTTTTTTTATAACGATGATGTTTGAGTCAATTTATTCATAAGTAATTTTTTATGCTAGTATAGAGTTTGTTAGTCTGGTTTGTTAAGTTTACATTAGAGTCGAAATGATAAATTTCAACTACGAATATATAAGAACTAAAATTGTGAATGAAGGGTGTTCCATTTAGCATATTATCCATTGTGTTGAAGAATCAAATTCTCTAGTTACTAAATAAAAAATAAATTACGAAATATAGGAACATAAAAATTTTTATTGTGAAAATCTCCTTATTCAAGGGGGTAATTTTTTTTTTTCCGTATAGAATTTGCCTCCAATCTCCTTTAAAATTCGAGTAATTTTAAATTATAACTTTATAATTAAAGAAATTAACTCTGGCACCTTTCACATTTACAATCAAATCTATTCCAACAATCTTTTTCAAAACTACACTCCTCCTACTCTAGAAAGCAGAAATCAAAACATCAACACTCAAATCACCTATTGTAATACTTATATAAGCAGAGGCGAAGCTAAGTGAGGATTCGTTGAGTTCGAACGAACTCAATACTTTTTTATCTTCAATTGAAGTTTATCCAAGATTGCACCCATGTTGTCTCCACAAGAATGGGAGGAATGAGGATATAAGCATCTGAAACCTTTTTCATAAAATATTATAATTGTTGTACTTCATCAAAGTGTTGTTAAAGGATAAGACTTGACACATAGACATGTCATATAACTTGAAAATATCCATGTTTGCTAGTGTAAAATTTTATCCCTATTGGATATTTTTATTTTATATAACTACTTATGATTTTTTTTTCGATTTATACCCATTATCTTAAGTTTTGGATAGAATTGATTCATTGACTCAAATAGTTCATGGGAGAAAATTAAGTCCCCAAACGCTTACTCCCCACCGCATTTCACTCTGTACTTTTTTACTTACATACCATTCATTAGAAAATAAGTAAGACCTTTATTTGTTTTTCAAAAAAATATTTTTAGTTTTTATGAAAAACATTTACCTCAATACCAAACACACCTGGTTAATTACGGTATACTTTTACTTTATTAATTTAGTAGGGTAATACTATAATGTTTTTAAAAATTAATAATCGAGATTATGATAATGATATTGTGTGTAGTTAGTGTAATTGAAAAATATAACTCCTAACATATCATAAGATGTCAATTTTTTATTTTTTATTTTGTAATTTTCGTATTATCTTTTAGACAATTTTGCTTATCGGCGTTGATGTATCATACAAGAAACGAAACAATCTCATAAACTAAACATTTACTACTAATAATTTAAGATTGCAACTCAATAAAAACCACAACCACCTAGTATAGTCCCGAAAACAGGGTCGGAAGAGAATAAATGGAATATATGCAAATTTTAACACTACCTCGAGAAGGTAGATAGACTGTTTCAAATAGACCCTCGGATCAAGTAATGAACATCAGCTAACACAATAATACAGAAGTAAAGAAGACATAGAAAATAATAAGGATATTGTAAATCGCGTAAATAAAATCATATAGTAAGTCTCTTATCAAATCATAGAATCATATAGCACATAATAATGAATAGCATAAAAGTGTGATTTTCTTGAAATTTCAAGTTACAATAGAGAGATATCTCCCATCATTTCCATAATCATACACTAAGAAATTCAACTCACGTTTACACTATAATTGATCAAGAAATTAGTGTGCAAAATACTGAAATGTCAATGTCATAATATATCTCACAATTCACAAGAACCATTTTCCATCTACTATATATATCACAGAAATCATTATGGTGAAGATTTTGGAAAAAAAAGTTGGGATTAAAGAATCAACTGATATGTGAAATGTCAACTTCCTCAGGAATTTTGAATGTGTCTGCTGCCCCGAATTTCCTCTGTTCTTCCACCACCGAATCTTCCTCTTCACCATCACTATCTCCATCATCACAATCATGATTGACATGACTTGAAGGGTCGTGTACACTTTTGGATCTGCAATCATGGGTAGCAAGCATCTTAACTTGGCCAAGATGCGCGATTTCTACCACAACTGTGTCATCATCAATGGGGAGAGGCTGCTTCCATGGTTCCCCATCGATCCTCATGAACGTGTGGTCAGCTGCACCCTTATGAAACTCAAACCGGATACGATGTGCCTACAAACAGGGAAATGTAACCAAAAAATTCAAAAGAAGGAAGGCAGCTCAAGTTTTAGCAGGTCATGCTTTCATATGTTCCTTCACCATGTATGAATAAAAGATATATAACACGTGAAATCTACGTATAAATATCACTTTATGGTATGTCTATAAATGTGCATGCATAATAAATACACGACCTTATATTCGAAAGAACATATTAATATCCCAAACCTGTGCAAGCCGTGTCCCATGCCCATTTGGAGCAAGAAGAACCATTCCATGCCAAGCATTTCTAAAGCCAACAACCTCAATGAGGCCATCATCAACGAATGGTGGAGTCAAGTCCCTCTGTCCATTTACATTGATAAATACATGATTAGAAAAGAAAAGGGAAAGTGAAAAAAAGGTTTTTAAGACAGAAATCTATTGATATCACTACAGGCGCGCGCACACATAGAAAACAGAAAAAAGGAAAAGACAGTAGATGGTGGAAGAAGTAAATAGAGTACAGACATCTCGGCGTTTGTTGCTATTTGGTGTTCCCCAAGGATTTAGTCCACCAGAAAAGCTAGGCAAGTTTAGGCACACAATTGACCTGATACTGCAAGCACAATGGGACAAAGAAGAGGAAATGTGTTCATAACTCAGATGTTGTCATGTTTAGCAATCAACTAGCAAAACATAGAGACAACGACATGATACAACCAGAATAATACTACAGGAGAAGAGCCATAATCTCTTCTCGTAACAACAACTAATTGATGCTACCTGTGAGGGATGTCAAGGTCTTGCCATTCGCCGTGCTTTTTCATTATCTTAACCTTGGCCAGTTGAGCTATGTTCCTGCAGTAAATGAAAATCCATATATGCTCATAATATATACCATCAAAGAGGCAATAGTAAGGATAATGAATCCTATAATTATTTACTTGAACCATTGTTCTTTCCTCTTCTATTTGCATAAATTTATCGGCACAAGTTATGCATCAGATAAATCTTGTAGTAGTTACTGAGTTCTCCACAATTTTTTTTTTTTCATGTTCGAGTTATACAAGTCCGCGGAAATATAAATGGCTATTTAAGGATAGTATAAAAGGAGAAAGAACTATATTAGAAGTTGATTACAAATAAATTTCTGAATGTTAAGTTAGGACTTCATTTCATTGGAAATGCACATAACGTTTTTGACTATTTAATACGAAGTTATGAATTCTGGCATGGTCACCACCATTCTGAAATTAAAAATGTAAATATAACGAAGTCCTCTTGGTTAATCATATCTAGCTAATTAATTTCCTTATGTACATGAGAGATTCCATTACAATTATTGTAAGAAAAGATCTACAAGAAGTTATGAATTAAGCACACTGAAGATTCACCTTGAAGAAGGATGAACAAGGGATGCAAAAAACCATCCTTGCGTACATCCAAGCCTTGCATATGTACTCTAATGAGAAAGCCAGAAATCCATTAGTCAAACTTTCATAAATAATACCACCAAGTTTAGAATAAAATGAAATGATTGATTTCAAGAAATAATCCAGGGTATTGAGTTTTATAAGCCTAGAGTACAGAAGGACACCATAGGCTTAATCTCGGAGAATGCTAAATCACTACCTCAAGGAAAAAGTACACAATAACTTCATTCAAGCACGAACACTGGCAATAGAGTGTAGAGACCATCAATTCTATTTACATGATAATTATTAAGCTGAACAGAAAATGAGTTATCCCTTTTCTGATAGTACACAATGTGATAGCAAAAATATTTTCAATGTTCTGTAACAATTTGAATTTTTAAAAAACCTCTCTTTTACAGCATGTCTGCAAAATGAAGAAGCAAATGAGCCCTTCCGAAAGATTCAAGGATTTCCACAAATCCCTTCCTTCCCTCTCTGAAAAGAACCGTTACATCTCACCCATCGTTTTATCAGCTAAGTCAATTGCTAAAATTCATAATAATTTTGTTTTTTCTACTTTTTCAGGTATCACAGAACTAGAATCTATTGAGTTCAAGATAGATATTACTACAAAAGGATACAATGAGTCAGATAATATATGAAAATGGATCCAAGTCATCTTAATTCCTCGCCTTTCAAGAATAAATGTATAAAAATAGAACCAAGTCATCTTAATCCTTCCATGCACTTCAATACCTGATTGACAAGCTGGTTTTTGAATTTTTCAGGATGCATCTTTCGTTCTGAATGAAATGCATATGATACTTGTGCATCCATCCCTGATGACACAGAGAATTTAAGATTAGATGTGTTACTAGATAAACAATAGTACAACCAGCATAGTACTTTCAAAACACACTCAGCTTTCCTTTTCGGGTTTGAGACATAATTTGTAGCCACCTTATTCATGTCAACTACAATACCAGGATGCTTTCGTATCCAAATACAGGTTGTCATTCAGTGAAATCATTGTCCAATGTAGGCCTTCACAAACTTATTAGCTCTGACTTATTTCAAAAATTTATCAATTGATTCTTTCTAGCTTTATAATACAAAGAACCTCCTTTCTGGTTTCAAAATTTACACTTTGAATTAATTAAGAACGACACCATCTTAAAAAAAAAATAGAGATTATTCTATTTTGACACAAGAAGGTAGATTTTCAGGAACGAAATGAAAATGTTGGATGGCTTTCAGGAACGTATTTCATAATCAAGAGAATATTCCTTACCCATGCTGAAATAATTCCAGAATCCTCCACGAAATGTATGGCATCCTTCCTGTGAGATATTAAACAAGTAGTTTGATTATAGCTATAAAAAGAAAAATTAAAAAAGAGGAGCTTAAGCTCTTCAATTTCAACAAAGATAAAGCTTGTAACAGACAATAAAATGGAACATGATTCTCAAATCCCACAAATTGTGCATGCATGTGTCTGCTGTCATTTAATAATCAAATTAGAAATTTGTATAGGAATTTCATAGTGAAATTACATACCTAGCCTGAAGCAGGACCTCATATGTGCAAGTAAATACATAAAAATTAAGTTCGAAATTTTTTAAGTGTAATGAATGTGGAAGAGGCATTCAGGTTCTTAAGTGTACTGTAGTCTTTCAATTTGCACCTTCTTCTCTGTGACGATAATATTAGAATATTTTACGTAAATAATTTGTATTCAGATAGAACATAGGTCAATGAATTAGCACACTGCAAGCAATTGTAAAATATGATATTACAATTCGACCATACACTCTTTTCAAATTGAAGTCGCCTTAGTATAGAAAAAGGAAAAGAACAAAAACAAAAGAAAAAAGTAAGATAATACCACAACTTAGTTTATGGGTTGGAGCTTCAGTGCTCCACAGAGGTTTTCCATACAGGCAAGTCTCACAAAGAATGTAACACAGAAAGAAAAGTAAAGATGACAGGGACCTTAGGCGGGCATGAAAGATAGAGCTAGACTAGTATGATACTGTAATTTTTCATATTAAACAATAGAAGTTTCCTTATGTACAGCTCTTACCACATTAAGATCATCAGAAGGAGACACCCGGTGAAACGCATGCAACGAATGAGGCAATTCAAGTGGTGCAATAGGATCACAGCAACCCTCTTTTGGTGCTCTCATCCTCATTAGAATGTGCCAACTGTTTAAACGGCAAATCTTTCAATATTTGCTGATTGATCTCAATCAGTGTCATCAATTAAACTATAAAATCACTTAGAATATTGTGAGTACGGTATAAAATGAGACAAATCATCAAACCTTAATAAGAATCTCGGATATAGCAATACTAAAACTTCCATTAAACTTCTATAGATCAGAATTTCCAAAAAGCTTTAAAAATTTATGAAGTTCTGAAATAGTTTATTATGGTTGTGCAATATTTTAACCAAAAGGTTTAAAATAATCGACATAAATGATACTTTTGAAACACAGATCTATCAGCTTTGAATATATAATTGTCCTTAACACAACCATAAAACAAACGAGTTTTTGGAGATATCAACATTGCTAATGCTACTTCTATTTTGTGAATTAAGCTTTCATGTTATCAACAGTTCTCACAATAAATATAATGTCTACAAAATGTTGCCCAATTATAATAGTGCACAGAAGAAATTAAAAAAAGGGTGTGTATGCTTCCAGTATCACTTTTTAGTTTACTGCAGGATAAACTATACAGGTAAAAATATAGGAAGACACTGCAACTATTCCTTTTTATCTATCCGGGCTACTTTTTTACTTCTCAATATTACCTTTTCCCTTTTCTTTCTGTTCTCGGGAAAAAGAAAAAAGAAACATTTTATTACTCATGATCCTTACAGGTCCTGCATTGTATTCACTATAATTACTAACTCTCGTCTCAATAATTATAAATGGGATACTTAAATTTGGTTAGAGCATACAATATCTCTAGTCTGTATCAGACACTGGCAAGAATTTTAGTGAACAATTGAACGTCCTTTTAAAGGAATCAACTTTCAATTTAGAAAAGCTCACAGAGACCAGAGGCCACTATAACACACACAAACTAACTCTTTGAATCGTTTGAATGGAATAACCTGTCTATCTTCATTTCTTTTGCATCCATTACTTTCTTCAAGAATGAGATAACCGAGTTTTGGTCGGTTCCTGGATTCTTCTTGCCCTGCCAGTTACAACAAATGCATATTAATATGGTGTATCATCCTCTATGATGAATTCTGAATAATGTATCACAGATGAGATAAACTTGAAATCCAGCATCTAACTTAAGTGGAAAACGTAAATGAGCTGGTTTGTCTACAAAATTTCATGTGATAGCATAAGCTAAACTAAAAATAATAATCACTCAATGAAATAGCAGTAAACATTATAACAGTTGTCACACAACTCTATTTGCAGCAATCATTGACAGAAAAATATATCCAGCACCTATTGGCGAGTTGCGCTGTTTAGCTAAGGATCCTTACCCAGCCAAAAGAGAATGGAAGGTTGTTTCCAGTTCCCAAAGGCACAGTAGCAATTGGTGGTGGCTGAGATAGTTTGAGATCAGATACAACTCCAAGAAGCCAGCCAGCAGTACCATCGCCACCTGCAACCTAGTAAACAACTGTGTCAAGGCTAAATGCCGGAAAGTAATCATCAGGTAAATTTATAAGAAACTCGGTAAATATAATAAACTACTTAAAAAAGAGTTGTACTCACAATTATCCTCAATCTCTCCTCAAGTTTCGCGGCAAATTCATCACCATTGCTCTTTAGTTTTTCTAGATTCAGATAGAGTCTGTGTAAAACACTATCAGGAGTTTCTTTTCCCAAATCAAAAACCTGAAAAGTTAAAATGCAACTATATGAGGGATCTGCCTGAAACCACAGAACGAAAACAGAAAAGACAAAATGATAAAAGAGAGCCATACAATTTATATATCAAGCTTAAAAAGGAAACAGTGAAGTGATGTCTCTAAATTCTATATCCCATTAAAGGTTTAGTGGTACTGTCACAACCTAACTTAAGGTCTAACTTTTCAATTGAGAATTGGTAAAGATGACCCAAAAAGAATTTTTTTCAATCTTGTCTCACACTTTATGTTCACCAAGCTTTGCTATGTGAATCAAGGCAACCAGCTTCAATACCTGATATTTGTTAAGAAGTGATTGATATGTATTAAGAAGATCTCCACCAAGTTGACCTCCGCTTTTAGAGTTGATGAATACTAGCACGGGACATGTAGGTACATCAGGCAATTTTACATCATCACTCTGACTTGCATCCTCTGAAAGTATATAGGTAGGGATATAGAAATCTTTCTTGATGTCCTCACTAAAATTGCTTTCGGAAGTGGCCATAACTAGCTGTACCTGCAGACTAAAAATAGTCGGTGAAAAAAATATATAGGAAAAGACAATACCACAACTAGTTCAATACATGAATATGCTACAATTTGTTATATATACAATCAATCAACTAATCAAATATCCCTCAAACTCAAATTAGTTAAAATCAGTTATATGAATCCTCTATATTCATTTTTCTGCAATGTTGGTATTCAGACCACTTTTGTGCAACTTAACAATCTACTTGTGACCCTGCTAAAACTCAGTTAACATGGGACCCCAACATTAGGTAACCAAGCATCAGGATGAGTTTTGGAAACACGTTAAGAAAACAGACCTTGGACATAATTCAACCTCATAGCTAGTTCAAGCGGCAAACATTGCCCAAAATCATATAACGAGACTACGATCTGAAACATCAAGCAACATAGGATTCTAACAAAAAACATTGAATTTCATATCCACTAGGTCAACATTTCCATCAAACAGTCAAGCAATTAAGAGTTTCCAATACAAAGTTGGCACTCATTTACAACATTCAAAGCAATAAAGACTGTTTCTTTTTGCATCCCTTCACTGAATAACATCGCTTTTTGAGCCAAGGGTCTATTGGAAACACCCTCTCTACCCCACAGAGGTAGGGTAAGATCTGCGTACATTTTACCCTCCACGGACCCTACTTGTGGAATTACACTAGGTATGTTGGTGTTGTTGTTGTTAAGCAATAAAGAGTATTTCTTCTTGCAACCCTTTCCCAAATAACTTTGCTTTTTTTGAGCCGAGGGTCTATCCAAAGGTAGGGGTAAGATTTGCCTACATTTTACCCTCCCAGATCTCATTTATGAGATTATACTGCGTATGTTGTTGCTGTCATTAAGCAATAAAGAGTGTGAACCATACAAAGTTGGCATTCATTTACAACATTCAAAGCAATAAAGAGTGTGACCCATACAAAGCTGGCATTCATGTACAACATCCAAAGCAATAAAGAGTGTTTCTTCTCACAACTCTTTCCCGAATAACTTCACTTTCTTTGAGACGAGGGTCCATTAAAGAGGGTCAATCTATCCCACAAAGGTAGGGGGTAAGATCTGCCTACATTTTACACTTCCCCACCCCACTTGTGAGATTACAACGAGTATGTTCTTGTTGTTAAGTGTGACCCATATTGGTGAAGGGCGTGCAAATTTTCTTCTCAATTATATTAAAGGTGTGCAAAATTAAATATAACCTCTATACATCACATAATTTTCAAACGAAGGATGTGCACTGGATCACTCTTCGCCTAAGGTAGCTCCTCCCATGGATCCCTACAAAGTAGCAATCATTTCAACAGCTAAAAAGCCAAAAACATCAACATTTTTTCACTGAGGAAATCAAGCAATTACATCTTATACGCAATTCAGATCATAAAAAAACACGATCACAAAGGAATGCAAAGAGATCAACCGTTACTTTTTGATTCCAACGATCAAAAAAACATTGCAAAACGAATGAATTTGGATGAGAAATTAGCGAGTGAAGAGAGAATTTACCTGAGAAAACAGAGGATTGGGTTGAGAAATTCCAACTGAAACAGAAAATGCAACTACTTTGTAGAGAGAGAAAAAAAAAATTGGATCTAAAAGTATCCAATGAGAATGAGAAAAAGTATGTGTGGGGGAAGGGGTTGACCGATTTGGGCATGGATTTATCCAGATTCGCGTCGAAAAGTTTTAATTTGAGGGATAAAAGTGCCCAATTTCATATTTTGACTTGTATCCGAAACTTTTAAATAAGAATGAAAGAATATTTGTGACTCGATCACAAACTCTGTGGTGTATGCTTTAGTTGGTTAACTCAAGAGTATTCCCTCAATTGTTATTATTAGTGTTATTTTGATTTCTCATTATTCGGTATTCATATTGAGCTTTATGTATGGAGATGATATTCTCAATAAAAATTTATTAATTTTCAAAGGTTTGAACCCAAAATATTCAATTATGGATGAACACATTGTGATCAAATTTATTTGTAATTATTATAAGTTAAGCAAAATTTTACATATAAATTTATATTCTACATTAATAAAAATATTAAAATTAATATTATTTAAAAGTTAATAATTAGTCGAATAGCATCATTAGTATTACTATTGTGAATTAGGGTCACATAAAGTATGACATCAATTAGTTAAATTATTGGAACTAGGTAGGTAAGCTTTCAATTTCCAATAGTAACCAAAATAAAAATAAAAATTAATTCTAAAGTGAAATTATTAGGCCTTAAAATTCAAGCTTATCTTTTCCATGAATAAAGCGCCCAATTCATAATTAGCTAATTTATAAGTTCAACTCAACGAATGAATTTGATTCTCAAAATGGGCCCGCAAAACAAAATGAACAAAAATTTGAGATTTCATGATACCTAAAGAATATTCACATAGGACCAACCACTAAATTATATAAGCTATATTCTACAACACTTTTCTAAAGAAAATACACTTGGAATTTTTTTAAAAGCGTGATCAAATATTAATTATTTTTTAAATTTATTTGTCAAACATAAATTGTTTTTCACTAAAAATACTTTTTTGAAGAAAAAGTTATTCCTTAAAATAAGATAATTTTAAAAGTTTGACAAACAAGCTATTTATCTGATCCAAGAAAGGATTATGACATCGTAGGTTTCTTTTCTTAAACAATAAAATGATGATAATTATAATAATAACTACTGCATAAATAAATAAATAATTAGATTAAACTTTTTTAAGAATTTGTTTTTCTGCTATATGGAGTGAGGATTTGAGAAGGGGAAAGAAAATCTTGAACTTAATATGAAATTGAACTCACATGCTTAGGCTTCATTTGTTTATATTTTTATGTTTAATTTAATCTTAATTATTCAAATATTAATTGTTTGTGTTGGTTTTCAATCTACATATTAATCATCAATTTCATCAACTTTCATCGTTAATCATCACCACTAGTCATCATTAAATTTATCATCATTCATCGCCGCTCATCACTATCAACTAGACAACTATCACCATCCACCGCTCACAATTAACATCCTTAATTGCCTAACAATGATTACGATAAAAGTCACCAATCAAGTTCATTGTGTTTTGCACTCATAACATATGTTCTTGTTTTATAATTTGCACCTCTTCCTTTTTAAAAAATAAAATAAAATTATATTAGTTAGCACCCTAGCCTCTTTATTGTTTTACAAAACAATGAAAACACTACTTTTTCAAAAATTTCACAAGGATAAAATAAAAAATACAAATAATAAAGAAAGAAATGGCACAAAATCCAATCAACCAAGCAGCTCTTTGTCATTCCACACAAACCACAAGACTGTGTCTTCCCTATTTCAAACACACCTCATTTTCACCAACACTTAGTAAATCCCCGCCTATCTTCACCTTCACCTCATCATATAGTATTTGTTGTAATTATATGCAAATATTTTTAAGATAACACTTTTTAATTACATATTGAACACAAAAAAATAAGTATAAGAACTTACTTTCCTAATTAACAAATAAAAAACATTTTTCATAGAAAATATTTTACTTCCTACCAAACACACCCTTTGTTAGTATGACCAGCGTCGGTGAACCATTTAGAAATCCTCGGCTTAGAGAAATCGAGAGGATCTATTAGTTCTATCGAATTCTTCAATGTCATTATTAATTAGCTTATTGGGTCCTCTCGATTTAGTAGATTTACATTTTAATTTGAGTGGTGATGTTTGTTCAAAGATAGCTAGAAATGAATGAATAGACATTGATCAATTATTTTTGTGTGTCATATCAACATTCTGTGTTTAATAGGTGCATTTCTTAAACAATTAGACATTCAATAGGTACCAATATGGGTCGTGATGTAGTGGTTGTGACTACTCCACCATTAATTAGAGATCTCAGGTTTGAGCTTTGTGTATATGGAGAAAATTTTGTTGGGAGCACCACTCCCAAATGAGCTTTGTAGTATGTGATACATACTTAGTCAGATTTCAATACAAATAACGAATGAGAAACAAAAAAAAATATTCAACTTTAATCAAGTTTCAATGCAGATACAAGATAAGAAACAAAAAAAATTGAATATTCAATAAATACTAATACTTGAAGGGTCAATCTGAAATCTTTAAACAAACTTTAATAGAGTGTCAATGACTTTTAAGCCAAAAGGGAAAAAAAAAAATAGGTCCCAATTTCTGAAAATGGGAATCAAACTCTTGTGCAATCACCAATGTACAACCTTTTTCTTAACATTATTTATTCACATATGCTTGTGGACTAAAATTTCTGAAGTAGACCTATCAAACTTCACTTTGTTTTCATTTGTAACTCATTAATAAATCCTCTTAAAAAAACATTTTCCTTCGAACAAAGCACACCCGAAGTTATTGAATTTTCTCTTTCTCGAGAAGAGACAAATTTAAGATTTAAAATTTATGGATTTTGACGACGTCTCTTTTGCTATAATGAATTTTCCAGCACATATACAAGATCAAAGCAAATATTATTGAATTTTGTCAAACCATACATAATAATAACATGTGTATCTGCTCCTATTCCAAAGGAGCTCATGAAAAAAAAAACATATTTCATACATTTCCTTAATATGAAACGTAATAAAGATAACGGGGCGACATTTTTCATATTATTTCATGCGTTTCAATTTATGTAAAAAGACTTTCAGAGAAAATCATTATACTGATAGGCAAAGGCGAATCCATGATTTCATATTATTCCATGCCTTTCAATTTATAAGTTTACATTCAAATATTTATAGATATTTATTAATGAATATGTTAATACATATATAATATTTGAATAAAAATTATATATTGAATTCCCGTGAACTCACATGCAGTCCGCTGAATCCACCCTCCAATGATAGACCTTTTCCAATATCAACCACAGATTCCTTCAGTACATGTTGAGACAACAATCACAATTTAGACAAGTAAAGACAACATGCGTCCGTATATATTGGCAATATATACATATGCATCCTTGTATGTCATCCTAACTTGTGTTAAAGGGAGGATTTATGTTGAACGAAGGGGGATCCGAACCCCCTTCGTCAAAAAATTACACTATATATATGTCACGCCCCGAGCCTACACCCTGGGCGGGACTGACACTCGAAGACCATTGATGGCCCCAAGCGAACCCTTGGCCTGGCTTTCTGAACTTAGCGGAAGAATTACTCAGCATAAAAAGCTTAAACAACAACTTTAAGAAATAATATCTTAGCCAAATTGGTAACTTAAGTCTCATAGCAAAACATCTGCAATACAAAGATGAGAGACTCATAACTAATTGTCTGATTGTCTATGAAGCCTCTATAATACTGAGATGGATGTTGGGACAGACCCCACAACATCCTAATGAACTAAACTAGAAAGCAAATAAAATGGGTTCTCCAGAAGGCAAGGCGGCTCACCACTGACTCTGAGTGCTCAAGCTGGGTCAACGAAGCGTTGGATGCTGATCCTGGTTACCTGTGTCTGCATCATAAGACGATGCAGGCCAACTGGCATTAGTACATTGAATGTACGAGTATGCGAGTTGGAATGCTAAGCAACATAGGCTAGAAGGAAATCTGAAAGAAACTAAAGAACTTACCTGGCTCAACTCAATTCATCCTGACTGACTCATTTCAATATAAATCAATTTAAAACAAGTGCAATATAAAGAAAAGTTGTTTGAAAAACATGCTATAAACTCTGTGTGTATGCAAAGATACAATAAATCTGAGATGTATGTAGAAATACAAATGAACTGATGTATATAAAAATACAATAACTACTGTGGGAGTTTCTCTAACCGACAACCATCACATAAGAGCTATAATGATGATACAACGATCAACCTCACGCTGCCAGAGCATCCTATACCCGGCCAAAAATATAGAACCTGAATTGCCCAATGGATCCACTAGTCTAATTTGAAAATAATTCATCTAAAAAGTATGAACCTCTTCTACCCATGATGACAATATGGTTCTATGAGGGCTGTGGGTTCTTTGAACACTCCCCCAATTCGGTGCTCAATACTACTCCCAAAAATGTACTAGCTCTTATGTTTTTAAAACATATTTCCTCTGTGATTTGAGATTAGTGCTCAAAAACTTAGCTCAAAGGCTATCTTGGAAATCATAGTTTCCCTTCTTGCTTCATTTAGAAAGCGATAACTCTTTTCTGAAAACTAGCCCGAAAGCTCTTTGGAAATCTCAGTTTCCAATCTTGTTTAAATGTGAAAACATTTCTTTTAAACTTCTTTGGGAATACATAGTCCCCATATACCTCTTGGAAGAAAAGAACTTCAAACCATAGCTTTACTCTTTGCTTAACTTCAAAACTTAGGTCTTAAAACAACGTTAAAACATTGTTAAAGACCCTTGAAAACTTTAGGAAACTTTGTTTTGACTTGCTTTTTAACTTCTAGACTTGACTCTTAACTTCTTTGACTTTGAACTTAACTTTCCTTGAATTGAATTATGGATTCAAGGTTCATGATATCATGTTTATGAATGATTTCATGATGTTTAGATGTAATTTAGAGTGTCGAAATTGACTAGGACACATAGGTACATCACTTTGGAACAAGTACGAGAAGGTGGGGAAACGAATGAGGAGAACTGACGTCCCTGGCGCTCTGAGAGGCGCGGGGCGCCAGCCCTCAAGCTTCAGAGAAGTTTCTGTGGCGTACTGGCTGGTGCGATGCGCTAGAGACCAAAGTTCAGAGGAACTTTTCTGGCACTCTGGCAGGCGCGGTTCCCCAAGCCTTGCCCAGAAAACCTTCGACTTTTCTCTCTCGTTTTTTCATCTCTAAACTCTCTTGGTTCCTTCCCCAAACACTTAGTATCAATTGTACCCTCAATATACAACCAATCTAACTCAAAAATCAACCTGGAAACCTGAATCAAATCAACCCCCAAGCATCAACAACTCAACCAACAAGAATTTGACAATTGTTCTTCAAGAACTTTACTTCTTAACATGTAAACAACTCCAAATCGATGAATTGAAACAAGTTAGTGTGTGGGTGAACTAACCCAACACGAAGAAATCTCACATACCTTAATAGGGATCATCCCCGACGAATTCCACTCTAAACGCTTGACGTTCTTGGCGAAATCTAGGTTTTTCTCCCTTTCTTTCTTCCTTTCTCTTTTCTCCAAGCCCTAAGTGTGAATATAATATTTCTAATCTGACCAAAATAAGTTTTTACCCCAATAAATCCCTAAAAACGAATTAGGAAATAAATTAGAGAAAAGACTACTTTGCCCTTCCCTAAATCCGGATTGGGACTTTCCTCAATCCAACATCCCAACTTCCGAAAGGCATATCTCAGTCATACGATGTAGAAATCGCGCAAACCTGGCGGCGTTGGAAAGATCTCTTCAAGGGCTTTCCAACCATATCAAGAAATGCTCCTAGCTCATCCTGAGCTAGGAGTTATTACCGTTTGAAAATGGCCAAAACTCACTTTCTTAACTTAGACAAAAATTTCCAGATTTCCTTATTCTTTCCAAAAATCAATATTTTCATATTTTAAACTCTTTATAGTTGTTTCTAGGTGCGAGATGTTACAATATATAAGATTAATTTTTTAATATAAGTGTATATATATACTATTGAACCCCCTGAACATACACCGAGTGGTGTTGGGGGTTCAGGAATTCGCTCTACTGCATGCGAGGTCGCGTGTCCGAATCCGGGCAGAGGCATTTTTTTATTAGCTTATATTTCAGGCGTTTTAATTTTTTTTAAAAATAATAATGCAATCAGAAAACGATGTTTAGTTCCAAAAAATTAAAACGCTAATTGGGAATTTAGGATTTATTAGTTTAATCCCTAATTATAAAGTCAAATATTAAAAAACCCTTTTCTTCTCAATTCGACCGTTTAATCCGATCCGTTTATAACTGATTCGACCCGTTTATTTGTGGATATTATTTACGTGATTAATTTTTTTTGAACCCCCTTGATGAAAATCCCCCCTCCGCCACTGCTTGTGTTAGGTGATGTTTGTTACCTTTTCTGAGATCAATATAATTTTAATTATCTCAATCATAACCATCCCCAAAATCTAAGGATTTTTATTCCTTAGTTGGCGGTCCATAATAAAAGACCCTCATAAACAAATAATGACTATATGGGATGTAATAAAGACATTTAAGCTGTAGATGTGTGACATAATTGTGATTCCTTTTGATAAAGTTCGAGCTACATTTAATATAGGATGAAATAACATCACGAAGCCCAATAATTTAATATCATCAAAGATGACCAAGCCTAGCTCACGTGACATGTTTCGTAATAACATGTGCTAAATTATGTCTATATTTGCTTGAAAAAATCAAAGGTCGTGATAGGGGAAGAGACAAACGGGAATGTACTGGAGTTATTAAGATATGTAGCAGAGCGCGTCTCAATCTATCCCTTTAATATATGGATTCGAAATTAATTTACCGATATTGTTTATCCACAACCGAATAAGTGTCAATTGTCAAGTGTGATTTGCATCGTTCTTTAAATTAGATTGAATTCTGTAAATTAAAATGTCTCAACTTCATATTCATTTAAAAATTATTTTTTATTTAGAAAAAAAGTATAGATATGGGAGACATTTAGTAGTATATATTTATATTTATTATTGGTGTTGGTGACGGAGAAAATAATAAAAATGATCTCTTTATCTTTGATAATAGGAATAATTTTAGAGACCTTTCTTTAGGTTTGATCTCATTACATTAACCCTTTTTGTGGTTTACAATATTACATTTATTTTAATTTTGTTGTAACAATTCTTTTAATTTATTTATTATTAATAGAAAAAATTATGGCATGACTAAATTGCCCTTTAATTATTCTTCTTTAAATCAAAATTTGGTAAATATCTAACGAAAACCAAAAGTTCCCCACATTAATTTTCTATATAAATTGATAAGCCAAAGTCCAAAACCCATCCTTATTCCAAATAAAATAATTAAACTCTTTAGCCACAAAAAAATATGGTGGCAATGACAATGGTGATTGAGCAATGTCAAGTTGTGCCACCTCCGGGAGAGTTGACACTCCCTCTTACGGTGTTCGATGTTGTGGTTTGTAATGGTTATTAACATGCCATTATAAAATAATTAATGTAATCGAATAATTATACTTGAATGGCAAAAAAGAACAAATGTTATTAAATAATAATGTCAAATCTCTTTAATATATTTACTAATATAAATTATGCATAATACATTAAAAATATTTAAAATTTATAAGTTTTATACTCTAATACCAATAGGCACATAAATAAGAATATTTAGAGTGGTAAAACACTTATAATATAAAATACTTCTGATTCGGTTTTTATTTTTCTAAATTCAAACAGAATCAGAAATTGAAAAAACTAAATTTCTCAATCCAAAAGTAGACCCTAAAAATAGTTTATAAATAAAATTCATTAAAGGACTTGAGTGACTGTTTCAATTTACAATCGCGTTGTGTAATAAAACTTATTAAAGGAGGAAACACTCTTTAGCTATCAGAGTTAATCTCCATTTCATAGCTAAAATCTTAGATCTTCGGTTAAGGACATAGAGATCTATGCATCACAATATATCTATGTTCGTAATTAATTTCAACTAGTTTTGATTTGTGATCTAATTAATCGTATGATTGATTTAAAAAGGAAATGTAAAATAAATAAATGAGTTAGTGCCCCCAATTCATAGTATTCATCTCATTTCATGAGAAGAGCTATGACATATCATCGTACTATATAAAGAACAATTATAAATAGATATAGATTGATCATCAAAGTAGATGTATATATTTATTTGAGCCTCATAAAAATACAATGATGATTAAGAAGTAATAAAAAACAAAATATTTATTATTGAAGATTAATTAATTGGGAGGACATGGCTTTGTGCAGTAGCATATGGAGTTACTACACTCTCCAAATTGAAAGCCCTCACTTTGACAGGCACTTGTACACTTTGCCTGTTCTACACATGGTCCTTTGAATGTTTTGCTTGCTTCTTGACAAATATTTGCCTCTGTTAGAATAAAATAAAATACAAGTAAGAATTTTACTAAAATAAATAAAGGAGAATGATAAATTTTACTAATTCAGATTCACGCAACACAAAATTTATACTCTCTATAAATTAGATTCAAGAGCGCCAATTAAAGGTAGAGAGTTCTCATATATTCAATGATGTTAAGTTCATAACTTCTCTCAATTAGTTTTGATTCGCGATATACTTTTTTTTATTTACGACCCAAAGATGTTTCGTACCTGCATTGAGGCAGGCTCAACTAAATCTAAATTGACGAGATCCAGAACAACATATATAGTTGATTGATTGAGTGATTATTTGAAAAAGGATATATAATTTTTTTTATATTTTTTTTTAATAAGTATCTCTTATCATTCTTGATTGGTAAAGAAAGAATAAAGTAAAGAGATGATATACCTGCATAGCCCATGAAAAATAGCACAAGAAGAAACACAACTTTAAACAAAGACAAAGAGGCTGCCATTTTTATTTTTTTTTGTTATGATTTTTTCAAAATGTATTTTTGATAATGAAAATGACAAAGCACCATTATATAGTATTAAGAAATGATTCACTGACTATATTTTTTGAAGAGGTTACCTTTAATTATTTGGATAGTAAATCTTTTTACATTAATGAGTTTCCATCCTTTAATTATGATCTGGATATTGTTACTATTTAATGTAATTTCTTTCATATTTTCTTTTCTGAGGCTATAATTTTTATTTTTTTTAAAAACATAAACAGCCTAATGTAACACTTTGCAACCACGTAACTATACTTTTCAGTTTACATTTGTAAGTGTAATGACCCGGAAAGTTATTTTTAGAAATTTTTACAAAATTATCATTTTACCCATCTCGGTAGTTGCCCTGAGTCACTTTTGATCAGTTTGTGAAGTTGGTTGGGAATTTTGAACTATTTGTTTAACTACGGTTATTTAGTTGATGGATATTTGTTAAATAATTAATTTATTTAGTTGGGGCTTAATGGGTCAAGTCCATAATTTACTTGGTACCCTTTATCACTTGACCCGTGTATATAAATAAAATTAGTGAGATTTAACCTTTTTAATTATTTTAGAAAAGAAAAATAAAGAGAATAGGGAGAATCCCTAAGCGGCATCAATGAGCAGCGAGTGCTCTTCCTTCACGTAAGTATTTTGGCTGAGCTTTTATGATTGTTGTTTTATACATAATTTCTAGTGAAAGAGTTTACACTAAATTATCCCATAGTTAACTAATATTTAACACTAATAATCACATGCATGTGGCGTCAGTGCGACAGTCTTCTTAATGGTGGAAGGAAAAAGAGTGAACACTTAATTGTGTATGCTATTAGAATTGGGTCTTAAATGGACAAAATGTGAGTGGCAAGTTATTATATATTGATACGAATTGATGAACGAATATAGGTTTGACATTTTTATTGGCTTATGTCGTATTTTAATGATTATTACTGCAATGTTGGTTGTGAAAGAAAGTAAGAAAATTGAATAGGAAAAGTTGAAACAAAGTCAGTGGCGTATGTATTGAAGTTGGGGTAAGAATATGGTTGATTTCTAATGCCTAATCATTGTCCAATGAGGCCTAATCATTGGACAATGATGGCCTAATCATTGGACGTGATTGTGGAGCTAATAGTTTAGTGAATTAATGTTTATAGTTGAACATTAGAAATATGTTAATCTGCAAATTGTTTTGAGGCACATCACTAATATTTGACATTAGTTAATATCTAGTTATCACATTATGATTCAAGTTTTGATATATTAAGATATGAAATTGAATATTGGGTATATTATATTATATGAAAACTCTCAGGGTTGTAGTGTTTGGAGAAATTATGACTTAACCTTAGACTTGAAATTTAGGAAATATGAGATTTGACCTATTGGTTGGAATCAAGATTTAGGAACTTGATTATAAATTGAGTGAGTTTTTGGGTCTAGGCTAAACCTATAGTAAAATGGGTGTTGCTAGTTTCAAAAT
>JAJOOR010004165.1:0-27305 GCA_036250505.1 Solanum acaule
CACATTGCGCAGAGATGAATGCCTATAATTAAATAGTTCTTTGGCATTTTGAGGCTCTCTTTCACTTCCTCGGTAATCTTGCAAATGATAGCGTAGTCTTTTGTATGGAGCTAAAAATCCTTTTGTGTTTCGGAAACCAGCATCAACAACATAATATTTATCTACCAAAAAACATGTTATAAAGAATTACTAAAAGCATATGTGACGTAAATGAGACAGTTTTGTGTAAATAAATAATATTTATTCTAAGGATGTAATTTAAAGTTACCATGTGGCGGAAATGGAAATTGTGACGTTGGTTCAACAAGTGCATTTTCAAGTACTTTACTATCATTTGCAGTACCTTCCCAACCAGGAGCAACAAAGGTAAATCGTATATCAAAACCACAAGCACATAAGACATTTTGTGATGTTCTTCCTTTGCGATTACGATATGTTTGTTGCACCGCTTTAGGAACCTCCCCTTCTATATATGTTCCATCGATTGCACCAACTATTGGCTCTTCAAAGTTTTATGGTTGAGCATAAATTATTATGCATTTAAAGTTTTATGGTTGAGCATATACATTATTATGCATTTAAGCCTACCAACCAAACTTTATTGGAGTAAATAAGACAACACATTTCACTGCATGTTCAATCTAACTTTCAACCTAACTTTCACTTCTCATCAATATATTTGAGTAAATGAAACACCTTTCACGAGCTCTTCAAGATTTTATTACTCCACAATCATGAGGTGTGAATTAAAGTGACTATATGTTGATGAGAATAATAAATTTTATGTCGGTGAGAATGATAAATTTTAAAAAGTATTAATGTGATTATAAATTTTATTTACATATGAAACAAATGGTTAGTAGATATAAATGTGAGGTTGTTTTAACAAAATATAAACTCATGGATCAATTATTGTATTAAAATATCTCAAATCATGATATGGAATTACCATATAATTTCATATCATGGTTTTTGGAGAATATAGTATCACCTCTCATGATATGGAATCATGAGATGGAATCAACGTAAAATCGCATATCCAAATGCTAATTCCATCTCACGATATCATATTGTGATATGGTATCGCATGGCCAAACACCTACTAATTGTATGAAATGTTTTCTTAATTTCTTCAAATAGAGACAAAATATCCTTAAATCAAGGATCTCAATTTAATTTAAGTCAAACATGTTGTCTAAGCTCCAAATGCTTGGGACTTGGGAGTACTCTTCATAGATAGGATAGTTTCTATCTAATTCCATATTGACATGAACTC
This sequence comes from Solanum acaule, assembly GCA_036250505.1. Classification (NCBI taxonomy): domain Eukaryota; kingdom Viridiplantae; phylum Streptophyta; class Magnoliopsida; order Solanales; family Solanaceae; genus Solanum; species Solanum acaule. Next base: position 1,277 of record JAJOOR010004165.1, read on the forward strand.
TTCTACTCAAAATCCCTCTTGTTTCGAAATATCAGATTTATCACGTAATTGATTATGTATATGAACTCAATGAATTAGGAGATCAGTGCTAACTTGATCATTACATAAACTCAATGAATTAGGAGATCGGTGCTAACTTGATCATGTTCATCGCGTATAGTTCACTATGTCTTGACTCGATCAATTAAAAAACTGGCACACTAGCTTGATGTTGAATTATAATCCAAGAATAATATAGTAGACTAATGTGATTGGTAATGCTACCAACATTCCAAAAATAACCCTGAAATTCCAAAAAAAATGAAATACTTTATTATTTAGAAATTTAAAATATAGAATTAACATTCAAGAAATTAACTAGGGGAAAATTAACTTACGCTGTACTAAGAATAGCTGGATGAACATTGTACTCCTTAGCAAACACAAATGGAACAATCCCTTGTGGCAATGCAGCTAGCCTAATTAATTAACACATGACATTTCAAAGAATTTTAGAAAGAATTTTAAACAATTATTTATAAAACTAGAATGAAAAAAGGGAAAACATAATTAATTTCTTCAAACTCAAAATGAAGTGTAGTACTTTCTCCGTTTCATAAAAAGTGACCTGATTTGACTTGGCACAGAATTTTAGAAAATAAAAATGATTTTTAAATTTTATGATCCTAAATTAAAATTATATCAAAGGTACTAAATTGCCCTTCAATCTTATGGTTTTAAACATGTCACGTGGAAAACTGAAATTAAAATGATATCAAAAAAAGGAAAGAGGTCATTGTTTTTCAAACAGACAAAAAAAAATGAGTTCATTCTTTTTAAAACGGAGAAGTATCTCTTTTTATTAATATCTGAATTACTTGACAGCTCTTCCTTCACTTTCTCTTCTGGGTTTCTCTAGTAGTCTCTCTGTAAAAAAATGGCCGACGTTGAATACAGGTGCTTCGTCGGTGGTCTGGCGTGGGCCACCACCGACCAAACACTTTCGGATGCTTTTTCTCAGTACGGCGAAGTGGTCGAATCCAAGATCATCAATGACCGGGAAACTGGTAGATCTAGAGGATTTGGATTCGTTACCTTCAAGGATGAGCAAGCCATGAGGGATGCTATTGAAGGGATGAACGGCCAAGATCTTGATGGTCGCAACATCACCGTGAACGAAGCTCAATCCCGCGGAGGCGGTGGAGATGGAGGTGGAAGAGGCGGTGGTGGCTACGGAGGTGACCGACGTGAAGGCGGTGGTGGCGGCTACGGTGGTGGCAGACGTGAAGGCGGTGGTCGTCGTGAAGGTGGTTACGGTTACGGTGGAGGCGGTGGTTGTTACTGTGGAGGTTACCGCTACAGTGATCGCTCTCCAAGAGGTGGTGGCGGTGGTTCTTCCAAGGGAGGCTGGTGGTGGCGGTGTTTTGTAGGGTTTCGAGGTTTCATTGAATTCCTGTATATAGGTGGTGGCGGTGGTTCTTCCAACGGAGGCTGGTGGTGGCGGTTTTTTGTATGGTTTCGAGGTTTCATTGAATTCCTGAATATATATTTCGGTGGTTACAGTTACTGATCTTATTTTTGACCGCTATTGGTGTTAACCTGTGGATCTCTGTTTACAAAGTTCTCATGAATGGAAGTGAATGAAGATTTACTATTTATAGTCCAATTTTTTATTATCTTCATCTTGTTTGTTCATCGATTGTCCCTTGCCTTGTGGCTTTATTGGTGAACGAATCGTAGTACTACTCTCACTGAAGCAGTGGCCTCTGGCAGTTTTTCCGCTATGTATGTGACTGCTACACTAGTAGTCGTTTTGGGCAGCCAACTATAGTAATAAGGTTTGCTTGACTGAATTCATTCAGTAACTTAACTCAAACTTAGTATTTGTATTCGAAATGTTATTTAACATATATAAATCTAGAACTCGACTATAGTAAAAAAAAAAAAAAAAAATATTTTAAAATGTATTAATTAAAATTCTAACTCCATCATTACCTGGACAATCACGACATGGAGGAGGGTACCACGAAGGCCAACGATAATAGAAGCGGCAGCCATTACTGCTGGGCCAGTTAGAAATCTTACTGCCATTGCAAAAGTAGCCACCGTGTTCCCACATGCTATTATCTTCGGTTGAAGGGCAATAAACAAACCTACCACACAACATGTCCAAAAATTCGATGAAATTTAAATTCATGTCGAAAAATTTAAAATCGTCATAAAAATATTCCCTACCAAATACAAAATCATACCCAAAGCTCAAATTTTCAACATTTAGTTAAAAAAAATAAAAGAATACTTGGTCACAATTGTTGCTGGTAATTTCAATGTCTACTCTTACTAGTACTATTTGATCGACTTCAACATTACCATATACTTGTATACTCTTTTTTTTAGATTCTTACGTAGATTACTACAATCCACACTTCATCCGAAAAATATATAAACATCACTAATTGAAAATCTTAGATACGTATTGAACAAACAAAAATAGCTAGAAGTACGTCAAAAATAAAAGACGAGAGATAAGCCACAAGAAAGTAGTGTTAGTGGATCATTAACACATATTATATGAAACAAATATATGCATTTTGATTAGGACGTAACCAACTAACCAAAAATATAACATTTTACTAAATAAAAAGCTATATGTACTAAATTATGTATTGAGATCTCCAAAAAGTCTTCCATCACAACGGTTATACTATCCGAAACATAGGAATAGTAGTACTTGCTAAAGCTAAAGATTTATTCCTGTCGACACATGAAAGTTAAAAACAGTCTACCTAACAATTCACTTCAAAAATAATTGTTCACTTCAATTATATTTAGTTAGCAAATGGCTGGATTAAGCTAATTTAGGCAAATTAAAATAGATTGTGTTAATAAATGAATAGATTAACAATCCGTATGATTATTACTTGGACTGATATGGATTAAGATGCAGATTAAATCTCAACTCATTCAATTTTTACTATCTTTAAACTATTCTAATTTATTTGTTATTTTATAATATTTAGAGAGAAGTATTGAAATACCGTTAAACTTGATGTGAATTATTACTTTCATCTCTGAACTATTGATCGGCTTAAAATCACTTATTTATTTGATTAGCTGAACTTAAGTACACTCATGATCTTGTAACATGAGTGAAATACACCCTTAAATTCTTGTCAAGTTTAGGGGTATTTTCAACACTTCTCTCGATTTTTTATTAAGAGTCTCATGCTCCTACAGGAGTTTGAGACCACTTGCTACGTCTTGTGACAGATCAAAAGATGTCATGGTGTATCTAAGTTCAGTTAGTCAAGTAAATGAGTGTTTTTAAGACTGTCAATTGTTCAGCGACAAAACTAATAATTTGCGCCAAGTTTAAAAAGTTTTCAATACTTATCTCACAATATTTATTTGCGACAACTGCCTAACCTACTTCCTTTGACATAAAATACTTATATCTTCTAATATAAAAATTTATGCAGATATAATTCATAAAAAGTCAAATGCCTAACTTATAAGGACTAATTAATATTTGACATTTGAAATTTAGTTTTTGTTTCTTACTTGGTATCCAAAATGAAGTTCGATTTATCCATATTCATATTAAAAAATCCATTTTGAATAAAACACTTTTCATAAAAGTTAATTACACGATCCAACTTTGGTGTAAATTTATTAGTACTAACGATGATCTAGTAACTGATATCCACATCTAAACGTGATTAAATTTAAATTCGCGCCACTAAGTCTATTAGTGTAAAATTATTTTTTAATTAGTTCATATAAAGCAATGGACCCTATCAGAAAAGTTCCCGCTCCAAAAATTCAAAATAATTTCATTCATCAGTTCCACAAAAATTCTACCGAAAAATATACTCTCAAGCAGATCCAGAGAGAAGAAATCGAAGAATTTTCTGCAAGAATTGTTCGAAAATGCCAGTTCCAGTAGTAGACGAAGAAGAATTGCAGCAAAAATTGACTGAAAAAGTTGCTAGGGTTTTAGACGATGCTCGATCGTCTCAGGCAACGCATCTACGGAAGCTTAAGGAGCTTTTAGCTCTCCGTTCTGCTACGAAGTCGTCGGAGAAGTTTTTCGATGCATTTTGGAGAGCGTTAACGCCTATATTTGACTTCCAGCGTCGTACTGCTTCCGCTGAGCGAATCATTAGATTCGTTACTGTTTTCGCTACTGCTCGTGATGCTAAAAGTGCTTCTGATTGTGATGATTTTTTGGAGAGATTTCTGAAGTTTTTGCTTGTGGCAGCTGTAGCAGCCAATAAGACTGCTAGGATTAGGGCTTGCCAGATAATTTCTGAGGTATGTATGGTTAAAAGTTCTGAAATAAGTGAAAAATGTGTACTTTATGCATTTTTGTGCGCCTATTTTGCATACGTATTTGAACTAAGCATTGGATAGGAAAGTCTTCGAACTCTAGGTTTCAAATACTTCACAATTGTCAATTTGCTGAGTAGAGAGCGCGAGAGCAGGAAAATTCTATTTTGTTTTGAATTCTAATAAGTAAATAGTGTTGTGATGCAAGGTAGTTCCTTAAAGCACATTATATGAACTAAGAAGAGATCTCCTTAGAGCACATTGCTTCTTTTGGCTACTGTTTTACACACTTCCTATAGTGTACAACAACAATTACCCATTGAATCCCACAAGTGGGGTCTGGGAGGGTAGGATGTACCCGGACCTTACCCCTGTCATGGGGTAGAGAGAATAATTAGAAGCACGATTAAAAGGAAGTAAGACAGCCAAAAGAAGAAGATGAGTAGAGTACAAAGCAAATATGTCCTATATTGTATTTGACGGGAGTGATGAATGTATTAAAAAGTGCAGATTTGCCCACACCTCAAATCTGAAAATCTGAACTTTTACCTGCAATAGATATTAGGAAACTTCTTTTTAGCGTTTATGACACTTACTGCACTTGCACTTGAAGCCAACTTTCGTATTTCACTATATTGTTGTCATCAATTTGAGTTTTGGTATGTACTTATATATCTAGTTGCTTGGGAGACATTCATGTTATAAATAGAGGAATAACGTGCTCTAAAGCTTAATTATTCTTGTGTAGAGGAAGAACCTCAGATTAACTTGACTCTGTTGTTGTTAGTTTATAACTAGAAACAATCACATCTCAGAGAGGGTGTAAGTAGCAAACATAGTGATAAAATGAGAGACACCATGATGGTTATAAAATGCTTAAAAGGGACAAGGTAGACTTAAAAACACTAGTAAAAAAATAGTTGAAAACGATTTATGTTCTCTTGAATTGGTTTAAATTTATATAAGATTAGGAAAAAGAAAGTTAAAGGTCCATATTGGTAATACCAGTTAATTGAGGTTTTGATTTAGTTGTACTACACTTACATTAAGTTTGATATTTGCTAGGATTCCATTTCCTTGGTTAGAAATCGTATTTGTGTTAGGTCATGTATGAGAGATAGAATCTCTAGCTACAAAGAACTCTTAATTTGTTTTTAAATATAATTATTACTATTGTAATGAAATTGCCCCAAAAGAGTGAATTCCTTTTAAATGATTCATATAGCTGACCCCAACTAGCTTGTAACTGGGTATAGTTGATTGAACAAATTTTCTCATACTAAATGAGCTATGTAATATCACAATATGTTTTCTCTTGTTTCGAGTTTAATCCTAAGAGTAAGTAATTTCCCTTATCTCTTTCAAAATTTGGTTACTTTTTATCTTAGGAGTTTCTCTTTCTTATGAAAGTATACGAGCTTATACTTTCTTCTGTTTTTGTCCAACTTTTAACTTGATCAGTTGTAGAATAATTGATATCTTCTTGTAAGTAGTAATCTCCTTAAGGATTTTCTTTTCTTCTAGATCATAATACGATTGCCAGATGACACAGAAGTCAGCTCTGATCTTTGGGATGAAGTTTTAGAGTGCATGAAATTGCGTGTTGGTGATAAGGTTGCTGCTGTCCGTACTTTTTCTGTGAGGGCTCTTTCACGGTTCGTGAATGACACAGAAAATGTTGATATTTTAGAACTATTTCTGGAGACGCTTCCTCTTGAACAAAATGTGGTGAGTCTTTTTACCTCTATGTGTAAGCAATGTATTCTCCTTAGATGAAAATGATGCATCATACTTCAATAAGTATCACTCAAAACTATCATTATGTAACATTGCAACTCATTTTGTCTATATATTACCTAATACTAGTGAAGAATCTACAGTATCTAGCCATCCATGCATATTTTACTTCATCAATTGAAACTTCCTGATAGGTCTTAATGTAACTACATCCAAATGAATTGATGAATTCCTCTACATTGCATTTTCTGCAGGATGTCCGTAGAACAATTGTCTTATGCCTTCCTCCATCTCATGCATCTTCTGCAGCAATAATTGAGTGTACCCTGGATGTGAGTGAATCAGTACGCAAAGCAGCTTATTGCGTCATTGCTAGTAAATTTCCCCTGCAGAGCCTCAGGTAACTTTAAGCCATTGCCTATATGCATCATCTTTGACTTCCCCTTGCTTCGTCTTGGGATGATATCCATCCTTCTATTGGGAATCACTGAGAAATGTGTATTCTCCATTACTTTGTGCAGTTTTCATCTATCATCAAAATTCCTGCAGAGAATATACTTCGTGTCTGTGGTTATGTGTACACATAGAACTTTTATTGGTGTCAGTCAAACTGATTTATCTCCGTGATATTCTCCTGTTGCTGACTACAATTAACTTCTCGCATTTTGTCCTAAAATAAACAAGAAGCCTCATCTATATCCAACTATCCAAGTATCTCATGCGGTCAGGCCCTTGTTTGCTTCTCGGTCAATATCAAGCGAATTCTATAACATATCCCTTTTTTTTAGAGTAGTCTGTTAATATTACCAGATTCATCTCCTACTTTTACATCAGTAGAAACTGTTGCTGGGACATTATAATTTGAGAGGGTTTCTGACAAGCATACAAGTACAGCTCCAAACACAAAATTCGTGATGGCCACTTGATTTTACCTGGACAAATGTTCCGCTGAGAATCTTTTGTAATCCTGATATCTTGTTAAATTCCATTCACATGTTAGTGCATTAACTCTGAAAGTATTGTAGCTTAGATTTGCATAACTTAATTCAGAACCAAAAGGGACACATGCCTCTTTGATTTTTTTTTTGTGCTGTGAGCATAAGCCAGATATTTTATCAGTCAGTGAAGCCTTGTTATCAGAATACATAGTTAGTTGGAAAATGGTACCATATGCATGTTGATTCAAATTTGTACCCCTCATATCTGGTATACTTTAGAAAATCTAACTTCATACACATGCTTGAGAGTCGTGTTTTCTGATTTATAACCATTAGGCTGCCTAAGATTTTGAATCTTTGGTGCTTGGAATCTCTCTCTCTCTCTCTCTCTCCCTCCCTCTCCTTCTGTGTGTGTGTGAACATACATATACACATGCGCGTGCACACACACAATGTCTTCTGTCTTTTTCTTCTTTCTGCTTGACAGTATATTTTTGAAATCACATGCATAGTGCTGTGTAGATATTTACAGTTACTTTAGCCTTTAGGTTGGAAGAGTTAGGACCTTTCACTATTTTTATTTTTATGTTAAGACCTATTACTATTCAACTAAGTATAACATGTAACAATTTGAATGTTAACACTGAAGTATGTTACCATAGAATGTTTTAAATTATAAATACATATGTGCTTGTGCATTTATGTAAATAGATGCTTTCAACTTCATTTAGATTCATATGATGGAGTCATTGTGTAAGGTTGATCATACAATTGGCTAGATGTATGCAGCTGTGTTAAAAAGATGCTCTAATTATTTCTACTCATTTTAGTAGGTACCAATTCATAGGGTATCTTCTGACATGTTAGTGTTTTCTACATATTGCAGCATCAAGCTCAGAACACTTATTTTGGAGAGGGGGCTTGCTGATCGTGCTTCATCTGTTGTAAGGGAGTGCTTTATTATGCTGAAAGATGAGTGGCTCACCAAGTGTTGCAATGGGGACCCACTAGAACTACTTAAATATCTTGATGTGGAAACATATGAATCAGTTGGAGAGTCTGCAATGGACAATCTATTAAAAGCAGGATTGATTAAGTTACAAGATGGTCAAAGTATGAGGCAGTTTCTCAGATCAAATAATGACGCTGTCGAAGGTTGATATTAGAAATTTAAACTATTTGATGGCTACTTCTTTTGCTTTCTCAGAATGGCTTGGTATGCATATTGGTTCATAATGCAAGATATTGGTTTTGGTTTTTTAATAAGAAACTATGTTTAAATGTAGTTCTTGATCTAAGTTCTCTGAAATTGAGGAATAGAATGACAAATTGCTTACTTAGTTTAACTTTAGGTTATGTATATTGCTAGAGATATCCATTTTTTTGTTTTATTCTTCATAAAATTGATTGTTTCATCAACCCTGGAGCAATTTATGCACGCAGTTCTAAGATTTAGTTGCATATTCTCTCTGCATACCAGGTCAATGCAATCTTAGCATCCAACTCATGGAAGCAGAAGTTGCTTTCTTCTGGAGAGCTGTCTGCAGACACTTGCAAATGGAGGCACAAGTGGGTATTTATTAGTTGTTTATCAGGTCTCATGTTATGTCTTCAACTGTCTTGATGTAACATCTTGCGGCTTAAAACTCCTTAAAACATAGGAAGTTATTTGTTCTGTAGTTCCAACATTTACCTTCTCTATAATGTTTCAAGAGCCTGACTGGAAGATTAAAATCATAAATAAATGAACAACCTAACTTGTTTAACCATAATTATATGAGCGTAAATGGACATCATTCAACAAAAAATGTGGTTTATCACAAATTGATGACATCAGTTGAATAGATTAGATGTAAATTCTTATGTGTTTTGTGCTTGCCAAAGTGGTTTGCTTGGATTGCATGATATGGATAGGGAATGAAGTTATATATATATATTTCTTGATTGGGGTAGAGCATAATGTGATATGTGCACACTTAATTTCAAAATTCATAGATCCAGCTTATAGAGCCTTGGTCTGCTCTGCTAAATTTTGGAATTTAATCAGTTCAAATCGATGTTGATTACCTGCATGATAACAGGCTAGTGATATAACTGTTGTGTATTATTTGTGAAGCATATGCATTATGCTATATAATGTACTACATGCTGTCCTGATTAGATCATTTCTTATGATAACTCAGATTATCAGTTCTGTATTTGACATCTATTTTTTGTGAAAGAAGAACATGTAATTGGTACTCTGAATAAGTACGAATTGGTCATTCTTGCTCTGATAAGTTCTTTTGCTACTATCTAAGTCTATTGAGGTCATTTATGTCCTCAACTTGAATTATGTGAATGTTAATGATGAAGGTCCAAAGTAAAGATGCAGGTTACTTCTGAATTTTCCTGTAGAAGTTTGTAGCAACACATTTGGGCATAGGCTTGAGTATTCTGTTTAACTGAAGAGGCAAACCTAGTTGTCGTTTACTGCTATTGGTCGTATAAAGTTTCTGGGTAATTAGGGTCACAGATAGCAGGTTTAATTCTGGGTTTGTTGCTATTAACCTATCTTACACACGCAAAAGATATGTTACTGTATATGAACTTTTTATTTGGATGATGCGTAGTGCCAATATTTTCTTATTACCATCTTGTTAATATTCAATATGATTACCAAACAGGCAAAGGGCTCTGAAGCTGCTACAACAATGGGCACAGAATCTGCTGTATATGCAGCAGAAGCATCAGATAAAAATGATCTTCTTGACAGAGTTCTTCCTGCTTCTATTGGTGATTATGTTGAATTGATTAAAGCTCACACAATTGCTGGTGAGGAACTTGTTTGTAGTTCTTAAAATTTTAGATCTCTGTCCTCTGTTATCTTTTCCTTCCTTTTTGTGCTATCAATGATAGTACTTGATTATTGCAGGAATCAATTACCGATTTGCCTCTCGCCAGCTGCTATTGCTTGGTGCGATGCTTGATTTTTCTGACATTACCAACAGAAGGGTTGCGAATGGATTTCTGCAGGAGTTACTTCACATACCTCTTGATCATGAATTAGATGAGCATGACAATGAGGTTGTCACAGGAGATGGTATCAATCTTGGTGGTGATAAAGATTGGGCTGCTGCTGTGGCAGAGTTGACAAGAAGAGTCCATTCAGCTCCAGGAGAATTCGAAGAAGTAGTTTTACGAGTAGTGGAGGAACTTGCTAGACCTTGCAGAGAGAGGACTGCGGATTTCATGCAGTGGCTGCACTGTCTTGCTGTGATTAGCCTTCTCTTAGAACATGCTCAGTCTTTTCGCTGGATGCATGGGAAAGCAATAGAACCAACTGAAGTTTTGCATTCTGTATTGCTTCCTGGGGTCTGTATCTTTGAAAAGTTACCTTTTCTAATCTTTCTTTTCGCCTCAGCTATTTTGTCTGCTATCTCCTCATTTTCTTCCATCCTTCACTTGCATTCTGGTAATGAGATGGATGAATTGCCATAACCTTGCAGTTTCATGTTGCTTGTTCCTCCGTTATCTACTAAACAGAATTCTGAGATATTTTGTGTTGTTGTGAAATGCAGGCAAAACATGTCCACTTAGATGTTCAGAGGGCTGCTATTAGGTGCCTTGGTCTCTTTGGATTGTTAGAAAGGAGACCTAGTGAAGATTTAGTAAAGCAACTAAGATCTTCTTTTGTTAAGGGTCCTTCTTCAATTACTGTTATGGCTTCTAAGGCATTGATTGATCTTGGACTATGGCATGCTCCTAATATAGTTGATAAAGCAATGAACCAGGATCTCTCATCACAACTCCAAGATCATAAAATAAATTTATCTGATATCAAGTTCAATATTGGAAGTGAGGATTTGGAGATAGAATTACTTGACCTGTTATACGCTGGACTGGAGAAGTACAATTCAGGTGATTCTGATGACGGTGATGAACATGAGACAGTTCAAACAGTTCTTGGTGAGGGATTTGCTAAGATTCTTCTGCTAAGTAAGAAGTATCCAAGCATACCTACATTGTCAAATCCTCTGCTATTAGCTAAGCTCATAAACTTGTATTTCTGTAGTGAGAATAAGGAACTTGAGAGGTAAATCTCTTTGCTGTTCACTTTATTTTGTATTCATCTTCTGAAAATCCATCTGATAATAGCTTACCTCACAGGTTAAAGCAGTGCCTTTCTGTATTCTTTGAGCATTATCCATCCCTCTCGTTAAATCACAAGGTTTGTAGAATTTCAAATTTGTGCATGCAAAATATATGAGAATTGGATAGATCTGTTTTTTTTTGTTATTAAATAAAACTTCTGATTTGCAATGCAGAAATGTTTATCCAAGGTTTTCATGCCGGTTATGCGTTCTTTGTGGCCAGGCATCAATGGCAATGCCACAGGATCTTCATTCATGGTCTCTAACATGCGAAAGCGTGCTACCCAAGCATCACGTTTTATGGTGCAGATGATGCAGGCTCCCTTGTATTATGAGGAAACTGCACCAGCCAACGAAAATGATAATGAAAACCACAATGATTCTGCTGAACCTTCTTCTGTGTACGAGAGTGGGGAAGAAGGGCTTGCAATCCGTATTGCTGCCGAGGTATTTATTCACAGCTTCCTCTTCAGCACCCTCATCCTACTTAGTTTAACAAACATATCTGTGTACAATACTTTTACGGTCTTACCAGTGTTCCTGTTCTGTTCAATGCAATGAATATTTTTTTGGGTTGTCTTTCAAGGTGGCCAGCTTCCATCCAAAGAAGACAGCTTCAGAGAAAGCATACGTTTCTGCATTGTGCAAGACACTATTCTTGCTTCACTTTAGACCGACAGAGCAAGAGGCTGTTAAGTTAATGAGGCAGCTGTTGAATCGTGTTACCTTACTAGCTGAAAAAGAGCTTCTTAAGGAGTTGAAACAGATGGCTGAGAGACTAAAGGGTTTGGACAAATCTCCCGACCTGAAGCTATCATCTAATGAAGTTCAACTTATTTTAGGTAGCTACTTTTGGTTTAGTGGCTTTAATATATCAATTACTATGTCATTTTTCTTCGTCAGCTCTTGATGATGCTTCCATCGAGTCATACTCATCATTATTGCAAATTTTACTCTTGAGCTCATATAAGCTAAATCCATTGTTGATATTTTGTTAAATGGATTTATTCCCTTCTATTCTTTTCATAGTCAGTTGAATGTCGTAGATATACATTTGCTTATGTTAATTTCGTTATCGTGTTTTTATCACGTCTCAGGAAAGTTGGATCTTGATATTACACTTGAGGAGGATGAGTTAATGGAAGTACTGCCAACTCCAGCACCAAAATCAACTAGAGCAACTCGTACAAGGAGACGAGCTAAGGAAGTAGAAGAATCTTCATCAGATGAAGAACTCTTGCAATCTGTTGTTCCAACTCATCCTATTGTAACGAGTACTCGGTCACAGAGGGCTAGCAAGACTGCAGCATTGTCAAAGATGACTGTCAAAAGCACTATAAAAATCGACGAATATGATGATGAGGAAGATGAAGAAGAGGAGGCAGATTCTCAGTCTGAAGTTACATCTGATGATGATTCTGATGTATAGGTATGTTAAAACACATGTCCTCCAGTATCCTTCACTTACATATTTGGTTGACTACTCGATTTATTGGCGGTTCAGCTTGTGTGCATCTCGTACACTAAGCAGAAAACTGAAATTATTGTAACTAAACAATTTCTCTATCTGATTTTAAAGTTAGTACAATAGATAAAGTTGTGATTTGTACTATGTTTAGAGTGGAGAGAGTCGAACAGTTTAATTTTTAATGTGAAATGAAAAATCAAGTCCCTGATTTCCTTTTGATAAAATGTTGTAGAAAAATGATTCTACTATAATAGAATACTTTAATTTGAATTTGAATTTGAATTCACATTATTGATAAAATGTTTTGCTTCTCCTATTTTATATAGATACATTTTTTAAAATTTTTAAAAAGGCTAAAGTTCTACCGACGTCATGTCAAAAAAGAAATATTAGTTGGGCAGTAAGGTAATTACATTAGGTGGGCTTTAGAATAAATGTAGAAATGGTTCTTTAATAGTGTAATTAATCTAGAAGATTACTATTATAAATTTTATTTATTACTGTTATCTCTCAAAGTCTATATTATAAAATAAAGGTAAAAATTGACTACTTTATTCACTCAATTATTCAATGGAAAACTTAGGTGTATCTTTCCGCTGTTCTATTTTCCTTATTGCTTATATTTGTGGTACGTGTCATCTATTGCTATATGTTTTTCAAAATTAATATTTCTTGTTTTCGTTTCTAGCTTTTGTATCAAATTTAAAGGAGATGAAATGGTAACTTAGTAGTAGATGGCAATAGTTGAATCAACTAGTAGTGATGGAGTGGTAAGTATTCCTTCACTCTTAATCAAAGATCTCGAATTTGAGTTTCTCTGAATACGAAATTGTCTTTGTTAGGAAACGCTTTACCTCCTAATCTGAGACTTCCTGTGCGCGAATACTGAATTAAATTATTGCATTCGATTGAACTTCTAACTTGTGTTATTTGATTTTGTAGGCATGTTGTTGATGACCCAAGTCAATGCTAACCAATGTAGAACACCCTTTGTGAATTATGTTCCTTGTGTGAAAGAATCACCACCTTGCAAAATATTTTGCCAAAATCGATTTAAAGAGAAGTTTCTTTTTTCAAGTTATAAAGACAATAAACCCATGAGAAGTACTTGTACGTGCCATTGGGAGTGCAAATTTTCTAGTCGTTAGAGCTTATATCATTTTTAGTCTGTTCTAAAAAAATGAATGAGAAAATAATGTTTTAATCTATTTTTTTTTATATTTGTAATCATGCTACTAAATAACGTCCCCCTATTTTTCAAAACTTATGATTGTCATGACTCATAAGCAACAATAAATATAAAATAACATAAGTCTAACTAACTTTACTTTGGTTGGTTTATCATTTTAGAAATTAAGATATAGTTGAGTATATTTTTTATTTATTTTGTCTTTAGTAATAACTACTTTTGAAAGTAATAAACATATATACTCTCTAGTTCAACATATTATTAGGATATGACATATCCCTTACAAAAGATATTTAAGTACATAAGTTAAAAAAGACAATTTCTTATTTTAATCTTAATAAAATACTTTATAACCATAAAAATCGATATAACTTATTTTGGAGTTTAGACCAAAGTTTCCTCTTAAACTTTATCTCCGATTTAACACCTTCACATAAATTTAAACCGGAAAAAATATTACACATACAACCTCCTCTCCATGAACCTAAACATAAGGCTTTAACTAAAGCACGCATCCCAATGTGAACCATACGGGAAACCAAACTTCCTATGTATAGTACTCCCTCCGTCCCTTTTTATATGTCATTATTTTCTATAAATAGCTGGATCACAATACTTGTCATTTTATAAAATTTATGCATAAATTATCATATGTTGCCTATTATATCCTTGATGGAGTAGTTAATTAATCTTGAAAATGTATTCATCATTTATTATAAGGTTGACTTAAGAAAACATTAAATAAGGATAGAATGATAAAGTTACATCATTTTTTAATGCAAGTGCAAAGTAAAAATATGATATGTAAAAAGGAACGGAGGGAATACATACAAAAATTAGAGAGATGAACAATTTATTTTTATTTGTCATATTATATTTAACATGCTTATTTAAAAGATTTACATGATTATTTCACCACAATGTTTCTATTAATTGATTTGTAACACAAATTTTAGAAATAAGTACTTAATTAATATTAATAATAAAATATGATTTTTTTTATAAATTAAAAATGATATTTTATAATGATAAATAAAAGTGAACGAACGAGAAAGTTCCAAGAAAAAGATAAAAACCATTACAAGTAGTACATGTGCAATTAATTGAGTAGATTGTTGGGAAGATCAAATTTCAATGTAAAATTGACCAAATTAAATATCAGAAAAAAAGTCTTAAAATTAGTTGTTTTTTCTTCATAAAAATTAAAAATCAAACCTAGGTGACCGACATTGCACCTTGATTCTCTAAATCTAAATATAATAAATTAATTAAATTAGTAAGAGACAAGATTTCTATTTTAACACCGACCATGCATATTTCACGATCGATCTATAAAAATAAATCGGTTAAAATTTATTCGTATTTGATATTTATAGTAATGTATTAATTGTATTAGTTTATTAGATTTAGGCACAATCAAACTGTAATCACATCCAGAACTTGAATTCGAGATTTCTGATTAAAGAAAGAAGCAATCCTATCTGTATCACATTCTTTGATGGTTAAAAAATTAAAGTGTTCTATATGTAATTTCAAATCTCCGTCCTAACTTTAAATACATATTATATCTTTTAATAATTCATACATTTTATGTAACTACCAAATTAAAAATTCTCTAAAAAGTCAATGGTGGTTTTGAGTTTGAAAAGATAAAAAAATTTGTGAGCTTGCCAATTTTAATATTTATACCTAATTTGCTGTTCTATTAATTTGGAAATTTTCTGAAATTGTGGGCGGAAATTAAATGCGTTCATTTGAATGATTTCAATATCTTAAAAAAGGTACAAATTCAATGATATGAAAGACACTACTACTTTCCTCCGCCTCAAATTATTTTTATCGTAATTTCTAAAATTAGTTATCTCAAATGATTTATTATTTTAAAAAATAAAAAAAATTAATTTCCTCCCCTCATTTTACCTTTAATAATAATAATTCTCGAAGAATAATAACACTTAAATAATATTGGCCATTGGGTAATAGACACATAAATAAAGTAAATATTCATTGAAAATGATTATATAGTACTCTAGAATAACAACAACATAATCTCAGAAAATGGAATTTGAAAAAAATAGAGTGTACGCAAATTTTATCCTACCTCAAAGATAGAGAATTTTTTTCCTGATAAACCCTCAGCTAAAATAATAATCCAAAGTAATTCAGGAAGAAAATAAACATAAATGAAAGCATCACAAACATACAGACACTAACTACAACAAAATATACGATAGTTGAAGTATAAGAAACATCAAAGAGATTATATATTATGATAAAAACAAGGATAAGATAACTAAAAAATACTAATCAATATATATATTTTTTAAATGTGTAAAACACACAACAAATAATTTAAGACGGATGAAGTATTTGCAATTAAATGTGTTTCTCAAAGGCAGGCTAATTTTGTCCAAACATGGAAGACTTGGTATCTTTTGTAAGTCAACGACGGTCCATATTTTAATTGAACAAAAAATTATTTTGTCTTTCAGCGACATATTTATTATTGATGATAATGTTATATATTTGATTTATATATCGAGTTGATATGGATTCTCGTTAGGTAAAATATATTAAAATAAACTTATCTTGATTAAGAGTTTATTTTTTTTCGTCATCTGAATTTGGAACTTTAGATATTAATTTTACCATTCCGAAACGCTTGATAGATAATATATACATGCATAAATAAGAAAATCAAATCATCATCTTATTAATGGACAGTGTATGTTTATTTACTTAATCATATATTCTTCAAATTATCTTGTTTTTTATTTGTTTAGTACTTGCATATTGAAAGCTTAGGTGGATTTGAAAAATAAAAGAAAAAGAACATTTTCTATACTAATATTATTCATTTAGTCATTTTCATCAAAGTTTTGGAATTTTCCTAGGAGACACTTGAACTAGAAGTGGACCAATAATCCTTCCATGATTTCACATGTATTTAATTAGCACTAATAATTCAACATTTTTCTTTAAAAGTTTTTTTTTTTGTTTTTTTACGCTTATTTTGAAGTTTGATTAATTTTGAGTGACATAGAAAAAATCATTTCATTAATCAAGTGTCTTTTACTAAAAGATGTTTCATTTTCAGGATTCATATATAAAAATATTAATAGATAATAAAAGAATACTTATGATTTTATCACAATCATCTATTATAACCTTGAAATAATTAATCTATTTTTGTTCTATAGTGCTTTGTAGTGTAGTCACATAATTACAACATTTTAGTTCTCAGAAAAATAATATGAGTAGATAAGAATTGGTTTAAAGTGTTAATTTTTAAAGAATGCATCAAGGACAATTTGGTTTGGAGCATTCTAATTTTTCTTTATCATTTTGTGAAGATCTTTTGTTTTTTAAAATATGATATTTGATATCTGTGTTGAAATTCAATTACTTTGGATTCAAGCCATGTAAAGCTTCATTCAGAGGGAAGCGCTTTCTATCAAGGATTTTTCCATATATAGCGGTTGCGGGTTTTCTTTGTCATAAAAAAAATATTCAAACTCAAGATCTTTGATTAAAAGGAAAGCAACCTCATCCGTTGATGGTATCGTTTATGAAGACTTGGTCACACTTCATCTAGAAATATTTTTCTTGTAATAGTAAGTCTCTTTTAATTTGGTTTTGTCAATATTATTCAACATAAATTGTGCATGCATATGTTTTCATCATGACTTTACACACTTATTATCATTTTATTTACGTCAATAAATCAATTGTCCTTTTCACTTGAGAATTATTTATTAGGCAAATGTACTTGAAGTTGCACATTTAATTTCTTAATCGAAAGTATTAACCAAATGCTTTTGGATGTATAGTAAAATAGGAAGATAAATCCTCTTTACCCCTTTTATATTCATAAAAATAATTGATTGAAGTAATTATGTGCACCTTAATAATATTTTAATCTTATAAAGTCGTGGATTGGGATTCAAACACATCTTATAATTAGTACAATGCATTAGGATTTAAACTCGATATTTTACCTTTATTATAAGATTGTGTTGCGTCATAATACAATAAATATTGAACATAACGTCGCTCTTATCTTTATTGTGTGTTGAGATTCTAACCCATTATTTGATGATTCGATCATCAAGTCTTGTTAGGCCATAATGAGTAATCGAAACTTAAACGAACGTCTGTTGTTATGATGCATTATGATCCAAATATCTTATGTACCTACATAAAGTCGTATTATGCCATGTTAATATGTTGGAACTCGAACTCATATTTTATTCTCATGGAGCATTACAATTCTAACCCACCGTTTTTGACCTCGTAAATTTGTGTATATATTAGGTTATAATGCGTTGGAATTCAAACCTAACATCTTATTAGCATAATATATCATGACTCAAAACACCATCATTTGTTCAACTCTTTGTTCAATTTATATGACAATGAATTTCGATCTTAGGTTAATTAATTAAAAAGATTACTGGAAATATTTTTTCACATGCACCATTACTATTTCTAGATTAAAAAAAAAACACATCGTTGAAATTCCTAAAACAAAGAATCATAGTCTTACACATAAATATATATAAAGTGATCACAAGGAACATGGTTCACATTATTGAAAATTCAAACCAAATCTAATTATTATTAAGAATATTCAACTTCACATTTATTTTTTTATTAATTTTTGTTTAATTGGATTTGTAATATTATTAATTTAATAAGTAATAACATGGTTAATTACGTTAGATTCGGCTTCGTGTCTTTATTAAGTCTTTTCTGAAATATTCAAACAAAATCTAATTATTATTAAGAATATTCTATTAATCATTAAAACCTTTAATTTTTTTTAAAAAGAGTTAGGTTACTGATTGTTGTCCATCTTAAATTAAATCGAATAAGTGTTAAACTAAAACCTAGCTTTCATACCTTTTTTTTTCTTTCTTTCAAATTTCTCATTTTATTATTTCTTCGGTAAAAACGGCTAGTCAAACAACAATAATAACATATTTTTTGCGGGTTTGAATTCCATTGTGAACATTATATTAATTGTCCAAAAAAATAAAAATAATAATAATAGCATACTCGGTCTAATTTCATAAGTAATAAAGTCTGATGAAAATAAAATATACAGAGTAAGGAAATTAGTTTCGACAAAAACGATTAATCTTATTTAAATTTTAGTTTATTGATATTAATTGTCTCTATAGTTTTCTAGAGAGTGAGATAAGTATGATACATCTAGAAAAGTTTATTAACATTCTTAATTAATTAGATAAGGATACAAAAGAAATGATCTCATACAATTGACATTAGTAATTTAATACGTTTATATGTATTTTTTTAACCTTCACTATGTTCCAATTTTCTTAACATGCATGTTAATTTTTCTTCTTCTTATAATCTTTTTTCTAATTTTCCGATAAGTCTAGAGGATACACCCTTACTAATTTGACATAGAAGCTTCTATAGATAACTTTTTAATAATTTTAATTTAACCATTTAGTGTTTAAGACACAAAATTCATTAATTTAAATTCATGTTAAATAGAATTAGTTGGATAAGTAAATAATTGCTTATCAAAAGATTTTTATTTTCAGGAGAATTTGATATCACTTATTCAAAGTGAAGAGATGTTAATGATATATAATAAAGCTCGATATATCGTGAAATAAAAAATTTGCTACTATTTCTTTATAAGAATTTTACTAGACTTTCCGTGTGGCCTTAGTTTATCTACATTATCCAAGAAAGCTATGGGAATTGTGAAGGAGGGGAAATAAATAATTTACCAAAAGGATAATCTTATTTATCCTCTTGACGTAAATATATGATTTAATGTAATTTTTTTTTATATTACCTTAATAGCAATATTATAGAAGTTTTCTTATGTTAAAAAGATTCAATTCAAAATAATTTAAAATCATAGACAAAAGTCGAGGAATTATTGAATCTTTTTACTCAAAATATTTAAACGCATAAAATTCATCCATTTCACGATACAATTTTATTCATGGTAAGAGAAAATGCAAAGATATTTGATATATCATAACTCGTAAGTATGAACAACAAACAAAAAGAGTAAAGAAATATAAAGTTTTTGAGGTTCCTTTCCGATATAATCAAATATTTGGTGAAATTTGACCTTAATTTAATATATAAGATTCGTATAAAAGTTACTACTTCATTTACACGATTCCATAATCGAAGCCTTTTAGACTCGCCCTAACGACTAGGGATAAAATTGCACAATCTCGCACCCAAAGGTTCTAACCAAGGAGTTGATGAAGTATAGGTTAATACCATGAGGTTCTCATATTCAAAACCTAACATAGACAAAACACTAAATAGTTTCTTCACATCTGTTCTATTTTTGACAACCAAAGTTATTTCATACCTATTATAACATGTATTTCATAAAATTAATCGAGGTACGCTTAAAATGACCTGAACTATCAGACAAAAATAAAATAACAAAAGTCACGCTCCATGCCACGAGCGTGGGCTTTAATTATTTTCAATCATATATCACAACTCAAACCGGTATACAATAACAAAAAAACCGGATTCATTACCTGAACCGGTTCGCACGTGCCGATCTAGTCCCACACGTGCCAACCCAAAAAATGCACCATTTAAAATCCAGCATTTTGAAGAAAAATTCTATTCATTTATCATTAACCGTTTTTTTCCCCTTAATAACACACAACCAATCATTTCAACAGAAAAAAAAAGAAGAAAAAAAATCTCAACTTTTTTTTTTCTCTGTTCTTGATATTTTTTTTCAAGCCTAGTTTTGTTTGATTTCAAAAAGTGTTTATTTTTTAGTTATTATTTTCTTTTTTGGTTCAAGAAAAGAACCAAAAAAGACCATTTTTAAGCAAGAAGAAGTCATGGAATTGAAGGATATGGTGGTTCTTGTGTCACGCTCCGGACGGCATTTGCAACGTTACAACAAGGGTCGTCGCCAAGTTGTAGGGTACGTACCCTCGTGTAACTTTTAAGAGACGGATTCAGAATTTAAACTGAACTCGTTATTTGAAATTATAAGTTAAGAGTTTGATGTTTGTTGTATTTTTTGTGTTGGTTGAGGTGTATATATATGTTTCGTGTTGAAAATGTTGGTTAGTTTGTGAAATTGTTGTTCAAAAGTTTCATTCCCACCGTGGTGGAGTCGGGATTTGAAACTTAATTAATAATTTAGAGACGGATTTAGAATTTAAACTGAACTCGTTGTGAAATTATAAGTTAAGAATTTGATGTTTGTTGTATGTTTTGTGTTGGTTAAGGTGTATATCTATGTTTCGTGTCGAAAATGTTGGTTAGTTTGTGAACCTTTTGTTCAAAAGTTTCTAAATACTTATGAATGAGTTTTACTTATTTAATGGATTTCTTAATAGAATAACATGGTTTGAATCAAAACGATCGAACGTGAAAGTCATACCTCCACCCTCTTAGTTTTCTCTTGCATTTCATGTGGTAATCAATGTAATGTTTTTGTTTTGTTTACATGATTTAATTTCTGGGTTGGAACATATTGTTTAAACAATAATGTTAACAATGTGTTTTTTTTCTAAAAAAATGTTTTTGTTTGGAGAGTTGACTTCAAGGAAAAACTAAAAGAGAAGGTCAATTGGTCATCTTCCTCTATGATTCCAAATTGCAATTGACTTATTCAACATTTACCCCCTTGTCTTTTTGAGTTGATTTTTTCTACACATTTTTTTTGTAGAAATGTATTGAATTTTTTTTTTTTTTACATATTTTTGGCATCAAAGATTTTGTATTTTTGATGCAATTTGTCCTTTGGATTTTATAAAGTTTTCCTTTTTAAGATATTTGTTTTGGTACTTTAGGGCAATATATCATTAGTTATGGCTTCGACGGAATTGAGTAACTTTGATTCAGACAAGTAGTTTATTCAGAACCTTATAAGCAAAACATAATTATGGTTCAAAATCCATAAACTAAAATCCCCAGTTCCGTCTTTGTTTGTTGTCTATTTTTCTTTTTTGATATCTTGAAAAAATAATAATCAGAAATTCATGTGGTGTTTGGCTAGCTTTATTCAACTCATCACATGTCTTGTTTTTTTCCCCTGGGAAAAAGGACATTCTTTTATGTTTAATTAAAGAATAGTTATGGCATAATTTGATACCATTTTCTAGATTTTAATAGTGAAAGACTATTACTGAACATGGATATACATTTTTTAAAAAATTGTATCACATGGATTTGACTTTGTTGTATGATTTTCATGTGGAAAGAAATATTTTTTGATGAATTATTAACAATATCAGTTTTCTTTGATCATGTATTTTCCGCAGATGTATACCTTACCGATATAAAGACTTCATCGAGTTATTGTTGGTAGATGAAGATGCATTTGAAGTTCTTCTAATAAGTCCACAAAGAAAAGGAAAAGGATTGTTATTCCCAAAGGTAGCTACTACTCCCTCCGTCTCAAGTCTACTCATGTGACGATGTTTGACTGAACATGACGTTTAACAGAAGAAAAAATGCTTTTCAAACTTATGGTCTAAAACATATTACAAACATTTTTGTTACTATAGATCATTTCGTTAAAGAGAAAGATGAAAAAATGTCATTCTTTAAGTTTCGATTTTGAATACAAATTCCTTTTCTTGTTATGACAGGGAGGTTGGGAAGAAGATGAAACGATTGAGGATGCAGCACAACGTGAGACAATAGAGGAAGCTGGAGTACGAGGTGAAGTTGAGGTTCGTTCTCCCTCATGATCTCTCTTTATATGAAAAATAAGAAACAAAATCTTCGCGTTAACTTGTTTATTACATCAAATAAATGATTGTAACAAGTTTCAATCTTTTGGTTTTTCGATTACTTTTGCAGTGCAAACTTGGAACATGGTACTTTGAGAACAAAACCGGTGACACTGCCTATGAAGGACATATGTTTCCTCTGTTCGTAACAGAGGAACTAGACTATTGGCCTGAGAAAGAGATTCGCGAAAGAACTTGGGTATGCAATAATAATATACTCATGTGACATAAATATTATCACATCTTCGTCTTAACTGACAAGTATTTTTCCAATTTGTAGATGAATGTGCGCGAAGCAAGAAAACTATGCCAAAATGGATGGATGAAAGAAGCATTGGAAGTGTTAGTAAGTCGTCTCACATCACAAATAAGCAAGCAAACCAAAGGGGAACTATTTCAAGGAATCGAACGTACCTCAAGTGGTAGAACAACTATTCTTCCATGGGGATGTAGAGCTCAAATACTTTCTCCACCACTATCAAATTCTACTGAAGAAGCATAATCGATCCACTACTGAACCAACATGGTTGAAGTAGTTTGTGAATAGGAATTAATCGTTGATAATGGGTAAATCTAGCACGCGGATTAAGTAGTTCATGAGAGTAACGACTCCAATTTTAAAAG
Organism: Solanum acaule; assembly: GCA_036250505.1. Classification (NCBI taxonomy): domain Eukaryota; kingdom Viridiplantae; phylum Streptophyta; class Magnoliopsida; order Solanales; family Solanaceae; genus Solanum; species Solanum acaule. The sequence goes on from JAJOOR010004165.1 coordinate 24,448, forward strand.
AACAAATAAAAAAAATTGTAGTAGAGGTTAGTCATAGGAGTATGTTGATTGTTTGTTATTTTAGAATTGGAGTTGTACATTGGCTTTAGGCTTAGAAATGATGTCTAATGTAATCCTTATATTAGCAAAAAAAAATCTAGTTAATTACTGAAATTTAGTAGTTATTATTAGCTGTATTAGCTAGTATTAAGTTTAATTTAAACATATAAAGCTTAATGAAGTAATGATTATTTGTAAGTAGCTCCTGGAAAAGTGATGTTGGAAAATTATTAATGCATTGAATTGAATTATTGGATGTTCTCTTTGTTTTTCTGAGCAATTTTGCTGGCAAAGTTACAAGGAAACATGTAAGTTGTTTAATATAATGTGAAAATTCTGTTTCAACTCTCGGTTATTCTACAAGGTAACAATAGTTGTTTTTGAGCAAGATACAGTATATCAACTCATGCATGTGTATTGTTCATTTGGCTTGTCACCCTTTTTCTGAATTATTTTCAATGATCTTTGAAATCTTAAGGGGTCGTTTGGTGTGAGGGATAAAAATAAATAGAGATGTCATAAAAAAATAGTGATGAGATAAAATTTTTGTATCATGTTTGGTTGTCATGTTTGGGGTAACTTATCCACCATTTATATCATAGTGATGAGATAAGTTATCACATATACATGGTGGGATAAGTTATCCCATGATAGCTAACCCCATGATAACTAATCCCGAGATAACTTGTTCTCAATCAAACGACCCCTAAAAGCTAAATCGATAACCGAACTGATAAATCGATATCTTAATCTATAATGATTTAGTATGTCTACAAATCGATAAACTTCAAAATTGAACCAAAGATCGATACCGTGGTAGATAGTGATAGTTGGTCTAATCAGTTTCAAGATGTATTTTAATACATAGACAATGATAGTTCATATAAAAAAAAAAAGAAACAACTGATAGTTGATGACTTGATGTATAAAATTTGAAAAAAAAAGGAAAAAAAAAGATGTATGAAATTTGCAAAAATGGATTTATATGGTAATGTTTTGACCATTCATAAATTTAACATTATATATAATAAAAATTCTTAAATATATCATCGAACTATCATAAATGACTCATAACTTGGACTTACATATATCACTACGGGTTACCCAAAGTGCCACTATGTATTAATGGAGAACATAACCAATTTTCAAATATCAGATTAGAGGTCCACGTCACCTGCCAGTCCCACCAAATTACAACCCGACCCAACTAAATTAACCCGCCCCAAAATTGAACCCGACCCACTTCCCTTTTAACCCAAAATCAGTCAACCCCCTTTGTCTTCTTCACTTCTCCGGCGAAGAGCTTCTAGCTCCGGTGAACCGGAGCAACTAGCGACGTAATACCCGTTTCTGTGGTCGTGGATATTGTTCTTTTTAGGTTGGTGCTTACTTTTTTCTACTTGATTTTGTGTATAATCTTTTTTTGTATATAATTTGTTTGATAATTGCTACTGTTCAGTAAAATACCCCAAATTGTACTTTTTTCTGCTGTTAACTTAAAGGTACCAAGGTTGAAGATGAATATTTTATAGAGTTTGAGTAAATTACACAATGTATTGGTAGGAAACGTTGATGAAAAATATATGAAATTGAGGAATAGTACTCACTCCGTTCCAATTTCTACGACATACATTCTCTTTTTTAATTGATTACAGTTGTTGATGATTCTTCTTTTCCAAAAAAAATTGATTCTTTTGTTTTCACTAGGACCCATAGTTTTTTTTTTTTTTTTTTTGAAGTCAAGTTGTTTGCTTTGGTGACAAAGAAAGCCATTGACATAATTTACCTTTTTTTTTTATTTATAAAAAAGCAAACTTGTTCATCCATAAATTTGTTTAAGGAGAGGACCATATGATTCACTTTTTCTTTTTTGAAGGAATTTCCTAGTTCCTTCTATTAAAGTTGGAAGAAAATCCTAATAATTCTAATCTATAGTGGAGTAGATCATTAAGAATCTTTCATTTTCTTTCTATTACCACGCCTACAATCTGTAAACACAGTTTGTGTTTTCTTTTCAGACGTACAATTGAATCCATGGCATCTTCTTCCTCTTTTGCGAGTAATTCACAGTACTGTCCTCGATGGAAGTACGATGTCTTTGTAAGTTTAAGAGGTGAAGATACTCGAAAAACATTTACGGGTCAATTGTACGAAGATTTGAAAAATAGGGGGATATTCACCTTTCAAGATGATAAAAGGCTAGAGCATGGCGATTCCATCCCAGAAGAACTGTTGAAAGCTATAGAAGAGTCTCAAGTTGCACTCATCGTTTTCTCAAAGAATTATGCAACGTCAAGGTGGTGCTTGAATGAACTAGTAAAGATTATGGAATGCAAGGTTGAAAATGGACAAATAGTCATACTAGTCTTCTATGATGTGGATCCATGTTATGGTCCCCTGATATGGATCTGGTTATGGGGTGTTGTAGTGTGAAATCGAATGTTTTCTTCCTACGACCTATGATGCTGGTTCGTTAAGAGAGAACCTGCAATCTCTTGAGTTTGAAGTACTCAAAGACTTAGTAATTTTCTGCATAACATTTCACTGAATTCAAATACATTAAATACAACACTGAAACAAAGAAAGTAACTGCCTACTACCTACTACAACTGAATGAGAAAGTGGAGGAGTAACCTCCTTACTGCAATAACTGCTACACAGAAAATAAAAACATAAATACTTAAAAGCTGTAGTAAAATAACTTATAAGCTAAAGTAATCCACTTTCTAATTTCCTTAAATCTCCCATGTGTAAACCGTTGGTAGACTAAAGGGGTGCTAACATTACTCCCCCCTTTCAAATCACGCTTGTCCTCAAGC